>JAQZBX010047291.1:0-20513 GCA_029593785.1 Cabassous unicinctus | reverse complement strand
GGGATGGTGATGTCCACTCCACCTCCAAGTGAGAGAGGGCTTATATCCCATGAATACGGAGGATGGGATTATCCTGCCTGCAGCTGCAGGCCCTCTCCATTCCCTGGGATGGCCGTTGCCCATCGTCGTCTCCTCGCCGGGTGACTTGGATGAGTCCGTTGAGCTGTAGGGTAGGAGTTGCAACTCCACCAAGATTCCAGGCACAGCTGGCACATAGGTAGACCAGAGGCTCCAGCCTCTGGAAGTACACCTAAAAACTCCAGCATCACATATAGGTTTGAATAGAAGGGACTGATGGACCATGTGCAGGGAGGACTTATTTGAATCCAACTCTGTCACTCTCGGGAGCACAGATTCCAAAGTAGAGCCCATTGATAAGGCATCAATCTCTGGGGCTATCCCCCTTATAAAGGACCGAGGTGTCTCCAGAGCCCTCAGGAGCCCCTCTGTGTGGGGTGATATCCACTTTGGTGTTCTATGAGATCCTACTGAGGTGTGTGTAAGCGTTACCTTTGGGATGACCTCCCGACTCTCTTTGAAGTCTCTTAGCCACATGAACTCATTTCTCTTTACCTTTTCCCCCTTTTATTCAAGATCTTTTTCCAATCGTGTTACACAGTTACTTTTAGAATAGAGGGATTCAAACCAAAGAACACTGATTTAAACAAATACTACCCATCCTTTCTGGCTTTGTTTTTTTGTTTTGTTTGTTTGTTTTGTTTTTCCTTTGGATAATTTTCTTTACATAATTTGAAGAAGAGGAGGAAGAAAATATATACTTTGCATGTTGGGTCTTCTCCCATAGTAGCCATGTGACCTTGGAGAGAATGCTATATTTTCCTGGCTCTTGACTCAATCACATTAGATCCCTTTCCTGGTCAGAAGCAAACTTTATGTGTTTTTCTGTTACCAGCTCTCCCCACTTCTCTTGGTGCTTCTGAATGAAGCATTACTCAGGTGGTCCTTTGCTCCCTCCAAGCCCAGGTGTGGTAGGTTGAATTATGTACCCCAACAAACACATTCCTTGTCCCTGTGGGTGGGAAACCATTGTAAAAAAGACCTTTAGAAGAAGCTATTTTCACTTAAAGTAGGGCCAGTTGAAGCAAAATGGACCTTAATCTGGATTACTGGAGGCTTTATAAAGAGAAGGCCACAGGGAGAAGTAGGAAGTCAGCAGAAACAGGAAGAACAGCCAGAGAAAAAGGGAACAGTGTCATGTGACAATGGCAAGCAGAGATACAAACCAAGGAATCCAAGGACTGCTGGTAGCAGAAGGTTACAGTCTTTGGGGAGAAAGCAAGCATTGCAGATATTTTGATTTTGGGCTTCTCCTAGCCTCAAAACCATGAGCTAATAAATGCCTACTGTTTAAGTCAACCCATTGTGTGATATTTGTTATAGCAGCTTGGGTAACCTAAGACACCAGGGAAAAAGTCTTCTACAATCCCATCATCAACTCCAAAATATTTTTGACCTAAAGTAAACATTTTTTTACCTATATCTTTTACCTAAAGTAAAAGCAGTGGTCACCATTTCTGGCAAGAAAGATTGTTTAACTTTATTCCCTCGGCAGATAGCATATATAAAGACATGGCCTCAGAAAACTTCTGAATGCTTTGGAAAACTACTTCTAACATTCTAGATATATAAGATATATTCCATAAAAATAGAAGTTGGTGTTGGGGAGAACTGGTTTTACAAGTGTCACATTAGTGTTTCTGCCGGCTCTCTGTATCTTTGGTGTTTTGTTCTTTAATCAAGAATAAATTTTCAGAAGCCATTATTCTTCATCTAGCTTCATGGAGCTGATAGAACATAGAAATACTATTTTCTTTTCTGGACACAGTTCTGTCAACAGGGAGCCTTTCCATTTTAAGTGTGATCTGATCATCTCCCACAGTCAAAATAGGGGCTTCTTTTTTTTGTGTCATTTATTTCTCACTAATCAACTGCCATGAATTTTTGGAAACTTTGAGAGCCTGATGTCATCCTAACCTAATAAGTAGATAGTACAATTTTTTCATATATTTACAAATAATATCTTTCCCATATATTAAATACAAAAAGAAATCCTTCTGAATCACCTGTGAAGAATAAAATTACCATGTGTATGAAGGAAATGAAGTGCTGCTTAAAAAAAAAAAGGTAAAATGACTGTCATTTGGTTAAATTCTTATCCTGAAATACTCTAAGGAGCCTTATCTACATTATCAGCTAAAAGAGTGTAAAAATTTTCTGAGTAATAAAAATGGTGGTTTAAAAATTTATAAATAAAAAAGTGAGAGAATTCATGTTTTATTTTATAACTTTAGAATTATTTTATAATATAATCTATATATATAGGAACTATATGTTATTTAAAAACTATTAAATGTATCCCTACTTTTGAAGATGGAGTTGGAAAAGTAAGAATGGATGAGGGAAGGAACAACTTTCCTTTCCCCATAACCCTACTAAAAAGACTTCAGGGATTACATGGCAAGTGTGAGCCAGAAACAAGTAAAATTACTTTTCCATTAAAAGAAAGTAAACCTCCAACAGATATAAAAAGGAAAATTCATGGATGGGTATTCCAAAATTTATGTATACTGAGGTGCATTAAACATTAACAACATCTACTCTGGTGGGAAAAAAAACCCCAACTATTTCTAAAGTAACTATTTTCTCATCTTAATTTCTTCTTTCTTAGATCTTTTTCATTACCAACAGCTTTTCAAAGAATTTATAGTGGTCAAATTTTTAAAGTAATAATTTCCAAATTAAAATTTTCAATAAAAATTACTTAAGCAATTAATCTGTTTCCTTTATGTTTAGAAATAAATATGCAGCATCAAATTCAGTGGAAAATTGTTTAGCAACATACTTGTTTGCTCAAGGACATTAACTGTCCTGAAATATCTACAATAAATATTACCATGGCACATTCTTCCTTAACCTATTTTGACTCTGAAATTCTTTGCTGACTCAATCATCCCATTATCTCTGTTTTTTTTTTTCCTTTAGACTACCTGCTCACCACAGGGAATCCTAAAGAGTAGCTATAAAACAATAGTAAGCATTAACAGAAGCAGCTACTGAAGCTGGGAAAAAATGGAAAAACATCCAAACAGCATTGATAATCTTTGAGGTTTTAAGTTTACTAAGAAGGCAATTATTAAAAGCCGAATGGAGAACAAGTACAGCTTGCTTCCTCAAGTCACCTGTCCCGGACAAAATAAATCACTTTATTCTCAAATAAATTAGTGATTTAGTTGAATGCAGGCAAATAACCACAAATCAGATCCCTTCTTTTGAAACAGGATTACACAAAAAGAATAAAATAACTAGAAATAAATTTAACAAACGAAGTGTAAGACTTATACACTGAAAACTGTAAAACGCAGTTGAAAGAAACTAAGGAGACCCAAATAAATAAAATACATTCAATGTTTATTGAGTGGAAGATGGCAATAGTCCCCAAATTGATCTACAGATTCAATGAAATCCCTATAAAAAATTCCAGCTGTCTTCTTTGCAGAAATTGACAAACTGATCCTAAAATTCATATGTAAATGCAAGGGGCAGAGAATAGCCAAAACAACTTTGAAAAAATAAAAGAACAACATTGGAGGACTCACCTGTTCAAGTTTCAAAACTTAATACAAAGCAACAATAATCAAGACAGTGTGGCACTGGTCTAAGGATAGACATAGATCAATAGAATAGAACTGAAAGTCCAAAAATATTGAAAGTCTCATATCTACGGTCAATTGATTTTTGACAAGAGTGCCAAGACAACTCAATAGGGAAAAAGTACTCTTTTGAACAAATGGTGCTGGGACAATTGCATATCCACATGCAAAAGGACCCCTACCATCACACTGCATACAAAAATTAACTCAAAATGGATCCAAGACCTAAATGTAAGATCTATATAAAACTCTCAGATGAAAACTGAGGTATAAATCTTTGTAACCTTATGTTTTAGAGTTCTTCAGAGAAACAGAACCTAACTATCACACCTTGGATAAGGCAATGGTTTCTTAGCTATGACACTTACTACTTGGACATCATCAAAATTAAAAACTTTTATGCTTCCAAAGACACCATTTATAAGCTAAAAGACAACCATACAGTTTTATATTTTAGCAAATAATAAATCTCGTAAGGGACTTGTATCTAGAGTATATAAAGAACTCCTACAACTCAATAATAAAAAGACAAATAGCCTAAATTAAAAATGGGCAAAG
This sequence comes from Cabassous unicinctus, assembly GCA_029593785.1. Lineage (NCBI taxonomy): Eukaryota > Metazoa > Chordata > Mammalia > Cingulata > Chlamyphoridae > Cabassous > Cabassous unicinctus. Next base: position 16,284 of record JAQZBX010047291.1, on the reverse strand, counting down.
GATATGAACAGACATTTTCTCAAAGAAGATAAACAAATTGCCAATAAGCACATGAAAAGATGCTCAATATCATTAGCATGAAACAAAATCACAATGAAATACCACTTCACATCCACTAGGATGGTTAAAACCAAAAGACAGAGGAAAAATTGGAATATAAAATGGTGCCGTGCTTTGGAAAACAGTCAGGCAGTTTTGCAAATGGTTAAAAGTAGAGCGGCTATACGGTCCTGGAATACTACTCCTAAATGTATACCCAAGAGAAAAAAAAAACATATTTCCAAACAAAAACTTGTACATGAATGTTCATAGAAGCATTGTTCATAGCAACCAAGGGGTGGAGGTGACCCAGATGTTCATTAGCTGATTGCTGGATGGACAAAATATGGTATATCCATACCATGAGATATTGTTCAGCAATAGGAAGAAAGACGATACTGATGCATGTTGCAACATGGATGAAACTTGAAAGCACTGTGCTGAACGAAGGAAGCCACTCACAAGGGACTACATATGGGATGTCCAGAATGGGCAAATCTATGGAGATGGAAAGTGGATTGGTGATTTCCTAGGGTTGAGGGGGCTGCGGAAAAATGGTGGGCAATGGCTAATGGGTACTGGGTTTATTTCTTTTGTTTTTTTTTTTACTTTTATTTTTCTTAATTTATCTTCCCTTCCCCCAGTTGGTTTGCTTGCCTGTCTGCTCACTGTTTGCTCGCCTTCCCCAGGAAGCACCAGGAACCGAACCTGGGACCTCCCACGAGAGGCAAGTTCCCAAAGAACTGAGCCACAACTACTCCCCGTGGGCTGTGGTGTCTGCTGGCTTGTGCCTCTGCTTGTTGTGGCAAGGGTGGAATCTAGCTCTGCTGTGGTGCCATTTAGCTCTGTTGTGGTGGCATCTAGCTCTGTCGTGGCGGGAGGCAGTGTCTAGCTCTGTTGTGGTGGCATCTAGCTCTGTTGAAGTGGGAGGCAGCATCTTCTCATCTTCTTTTAGGAGGCACCAGGACCCAAACCTGGTGGTAGGCGGGTGCCCAAGTGGTTGAGCCACATCTACTTTCCCTGGGGTTTCTTTTTGAGTTCATGAAAATGTTCTAAAATTGATAGTGGTTGCCCAACTCTGTGAATAGACTAAAACCCATTGAATTGTATGCTTTAAATGGGTGAGTTGTATGGTATGTGAATTACATCTCAATAAGTTTGTTATAAAAAATAAATTATGAAGGGCAGTGCCTAGTGAAGGAAGATAGGCCATTACAGCAGGCCCTTGATATTGATGATTCTACTTATGAACCTTTTCTTGTGAAATTGAAACTTAGCCTAGAATTATATACTGCCTAAGAGTTACTGCATGAAAGCTTCCTTGTTACTCAAATGTGGCCTCTCTCTAAGCCAAACTCAGCATATAAACACACTACCTTCTCCCCGGCATGGGACATGACTCCCAGGGATGAGCCTCCCTGACACTGAGGGATTATTACCAAGTGCCAACTAGCAATGCATCTGGAAAAAGACCTTGATAAAAGGGGGAAATAGTAAATACAAATGAGTTTTAATGGCTAAGATATTTCAAAGTGAGTTAGGAGTTCATTCCAGAGGTTATGCTTATGCACGTCTCAGCAGGATCTCATTGACTGCCACAGTAAACAGTACCTCAAATAGCGGGGCTTCTGAGGGCTCTAGAGACATCCAGGCACTATAAGCAGGGCAGACAGCTCAGAAATTTGGCATCCTGTCAGTGGGCCTTACTTTGGAATTTATGCTCCCCTGTGTAATAGAGTTAGATTCATTTATAGGTTCTCTACACATGACTCTTCTGCCCCTTTTATTTGAACCTATAATTAGCACCATATTTGATAAATATATGTCCTAGAGACTTAAATCTTTGGTCTGTCCATGTACCAATTGAGCCCTGAATCTCAGCAGAGTTGCAACACCTACTCTCCAGTTCATTGGATACACCCAGGACAACTAACAAGGAAATAATGATGGACAACGCCCATCCTAAGGAACAGAGAATGTTTGCAATTGCAAGCAAGATAGTTCCATCCATCTGCCCCGTGGGATCTAACCTCTCTCTCAATTAGAAGCAGAGTGGGCATCACCATCCCAAAATCTTCAAGATTGGGAAATGAACAATGGACTAAAGTAGACTTATTATTATTCTACTACAGACTTATTATCCTAGCAATGGAAGAACTTTATCATTGATATAAAGGCAGTGGCCACCAGAGGTTCTGAGGGGAGGGAGAGGAAAGAATGGATGTAATATGGGGGCATTTTCGGGACATTGGAACTGTCCTGCATGATATTGCAATGATGCATACAAGCCATTATATATTTTGTCATAACTTACAAAATTGTGCGGGACAGAATGTAAACTATAACGTACACTATAGTCCATGGTTAGTATCAATGCTTTAATATGTGTTCATTAATTGTAACAAATGTACCACACTAATGAAGGATGTTGTTAACATGGGAAAGTGTGGGAGGGGGAGGAAGTGGGGCATATGGGAATACCCTATTTTTTTTATGTAACATTTATGTAATCTAAAGTTTCTTTAAAAATAAAAAAAATAATTAAAAAAAGTAAATTATGGTAATCTAGTTGTTGGCATATTACAAGACTATGTATTTATGAAAAAAATTAAGCCTCATAGAAAATGTTCATAATATGATATTCAGTTAAGACAAGAAGGATACAAAATTGTATACACGGCATTACATCAATTGTCTAAATCCATGTGTCGGAAACCCTAAAAACAAACAAACAAAAAACCCAAACAAACAAACAAAAAACAGGATTACCAGGTAATTTGATAATGAAGCAGCAAAGAATTTTCCAGACAAGCATCAGGACCTGGATCCAGTCCAGCTATGATGATAGCATGTTAATAAGCTAATTCCTTCAGCTCCCTCTTCATTTCCTAAGACTCATTTGTAGAGAGGCAATGACATTAACTCTGGATGAGGCACTTTGCCCAATACCTCTTGATTAAATTCATTGATTGGGCCTTTCCTTCTCACTTCACTCTCCATCCCTATTGGAAATAAACTCTCCCATGGTATCCTTCATAGGACATAGTTGGGCAGCATAAAGAGTAAGACCATATACCAACTGAGTGAACAAATGACTCAGGTCACAAGAAATCAAGAGTTAAACTAGTATTGCTAAGCTTGTAGTCACCAGCAGAATAATAGAATCCTAAAGCTTGAAGATGCTGCAAACATTGCCAGCATTACTTACATCACCCTGCTTATTCAATTTAGAAACTTTTGTATGAAAAATATAATTAAAACGTTTAGTTTACTGAACTTTTTGGGAGGTAGGTAGTGAGATATATACTTATTTGAAAATGTTTCTTCATTATCTAACATAAACTTCTGCAAAGAGAGCTAACAGGTTTTTTTCCTTCCAAAAGATTACCTAAGAGTCCTATGACTTTGCCATATATAGAAAAATGCTAGAAAGATTCTAACCATGGGACTACAAACACATTTTCAGTGAGGAAATAAATTTCTCAGGAGAAGTAACAGGTGCCTCTGAATTGTACTGTAGTATCCAGTGAAAAGATGACAATGGAAAAAAAATACTTAAAATGTGGCATAAAACAGAATAAAAATAGAGTCTGCAATGCCAATTCTTAATGAAACAAATGTACAGGATATTCACGTATAGTCACAATGCTGAAATTCGGCTGAAACGTGATAACCCAGTAAACAGGGTTTATTAAAATATCTTTTTGTGAGTCAAAAAGATGATATATTAGAGAAATAATGTGCATGTAAAATCTAGTTTTTGGCAATTGACACCATAAAGCAGTTATTATCTCTGATTAGTAAAACAGTTTGTTTGAAAGCAGTAAGTTCTGAAGAATACAGACAGGAGGGCAAGAGGGCAGGAGGGCAAGTTTTAAAACATACGAGGTTTATATAGAGAGCTATTATTTTACAAACAACAAATGATTTAAAATGGTCTGAACTAACATTATGCAGAGTCACTTTCATGTTATAGAACTCAATAAATAATATATTTTTTAAAACTTCACACAGTTCTTCTTGATCTACTTGTAATTGTATGCCATTATTAGTTTCATGTGTATCATGTTTCTGGATACAGGTATTGAAAGATTTATTCATGTTGAGCTGTGCCCTAAGGTAATTTTAGTTTTCATAAAACCTAATTCTATATTTATAACCATCTGAGAAAATGAGTAGTCTTCCTATCTAACACCATATAAGAAGAAACATTTTTATTATAAGCCTGATCCTTGCAAGTGATTTTTTTCATTTCCTTTAAACTCCTTACTTAAAATTTTTTTCATATTAGACCCTCAACCCACAAATGTTCAACTGTCATAAAAAATCAGTGTTACTAAACCTCCAGCATTAATCTCTTGTTTGAAATATATAAAGAAAGACAAATAAAGGAGTCATTGCAAAATGTCTTTGTGGAGTAGAAGCAGATATTGAAATGATAAATAGCATAACCTGCAAACACTAGCTAAAATGTTCTTGGGTAAAAGAAATTTCTAAATATCAAAGGCAGTGGCATCACTGTGAGGTGCTCCATGAATAAACCATGGTCAATCCCTGACACTGGACTTTTTTTTCTTGCTATGCTATGCTAAATAAGCATGCTCCCCTTGCCTGTCTGAATTCTACATGCCCATTTCTAGAAATGCTGCCACAGATAAGCAACACTGTCATGTTCGTTTTGTCAACTGCACGCCGATTATTCTTTCCTATCTGCAGTTTGGGAACATAATCAAGGTCAGACGCAATCTCTCAGAAAACATTTCCTAATATGACTATATTTGATAATTTCTGTAAGGTGCTTCCATCAATAAATTTTTACAGGAATACACATGTATTTTTCAAGATTTTACTCTTAGACTATCTTAGACTATGGAAAAAGGCTTTGGGAATTTAAAACTAAAAGAGAGAATGAAATCATTCTTTGTATGTGTTTTCATTTTAATCACTGAAAATGTAATTTTGGAGGACAGCATACCCAATTCTTTGGGATGCTTCCACAATGACCCTACTTTCTCTACCTTCCTATCCTCTTCCTATATATTTTATTTTATTTTAGACAAATCGCTTATGAAGCATATGCAACTGATGCACATATCCCAAAATTATTTCTGCCGAGTTTCCTCTGTGACCTGCCCGTGGGATATGACATGCTCCAAGATGCATTGCTCTATCAACCCACATTTTTTCCAGAACAATGCAATTTATGACAAATTCCATCATCCTGCATTATATGTTTCATGCTAATCTCACTAATTCTAAAGAATCGGGAGGGCTTGCTGTTCGGCTGAAGGGCATACTGTCTGATTGAATGATAGGAAAACAACATTTGCCATCTTCTTCTCACAATCCCAGCTGTGACCACCACTGCCCCACTTCTGCCAGGCAACTGCTCTTGCTTTGTAACTTCCATGCCAGAATTAGCTTTATATCAACTGAGCTGTCAGGAACTCCACATCACCCACACAGATAGTTCTACAGTCTAGAAAGTGAAAGGCATAGGAGAGTAAAATGAAGAGAGGATATAGTATTTTTACTGACTGTTGGCTACCCTTATTCATTTCTAGCTATTTAAAATCAAACGTATCACACACATGATAAATAACCAGACAGTTTCTAGATTTGAATGCTTTTGACTGGAAGTTTCTTGATGCTGGATCACTACAAATGACCACCTGAGGAAAATCTCCAAAGTGTGACAGCTAACCTTGACAATTCCTCTGTGCTTCAGAAGGTGGCAGTATTAGTACATGAAAGAAGTCTAAAGTCTACGTGCTATTCCATGGTCACGCTGCTGAAATAAACATGTTTAATTCCCAAAGAAACATATATTTTATCCGGTGGCATAATTTACTTATAGCATTAAAACTCAAACATGGAGCAATTTGTAGCAATAACCATGATTATGCTGTTAGTGGCCCAAATGTCACTGTCTAGATTAGGCGAAATGATACCTAGCACCAAAGAGCTTCTATGATTTATTTTTTATGATCACTGGTAGAACTTGCATGCTTAAAAGGCTCACCAGAAAACTGCTTTCAATAAATAAAAAAAGGATGAAAAGATTGAAAGAATCTCATATTATTGTTTGGAGATGTGATTGTAAAAAATTGTCACAGGAATGAGGCAAATTTTAAATCTAAGAAACACTACTGGGAAAAACAGAGGTAAATATCTTGAGCATTTGTAATGTTATGTATTGGATTTTAAAATATTTGTTGTCAGCAAATGACTCACCTAATGGAATAGCAAATGAAAATGTATCTAAACTATTTAATCTTTTTAGATTATCTTCTGAAATGTCAGAAGAGAATAAAGGCTTTTAAAATACAATGTAATGCACTAAAATTTATTACTTTCACTAATTCTAGAAAATGCGACAAAATAAGTCTTTTGATAAGTACTAAGAATAAAATATCTTATTTAAATTTTGAATCAATTACTTTTGGGGAGTTCTGTTCTAATGTGTATTTCCTTCCACCTGGAAATGACATAGCATTATAGACCTGTCTTTGGTCATTTCTACACTTCAAATTAAAATCATTACTCATAATCAAAGAAAAAGGAATGGAAAGTGTTCTATATAACTTTGAAAAAGGATTTTACAATAAACATACATTTTACCAGTTACTGAAATAAGGGTGAATTTAAATCAGCATTTACATCTGTGCTTTAATGGATTGTTGCATAACTGGTTTAATGTTTTAGTGAGTCCTTACATAAGCTTAATAGTACACATCTCAGATCAACACTAAAGTATTACTAAGAAGAGACAAGAAATCCTTTAGCTTTCTACTTTACTCCCATAGAGACCCAAGCCCCTCTGAGAAATATGACGATGTGAGCATCGTTTCAGCAAAGGCACTGGGCACACCCTGTGCATGCTGTGGCTTGTTGACATGAACCAGGGCAGGCAGACACCAATAATACATGAAGTGCGGTTCAGAGGCAATTAGGATCAGTTGTCAAGGCCAGGCCATTAATGAAAGAACATGTCAGAGGAGCTGGAGACTTCAATGGTTGAGGGCAAGAAGGCGATTTAGTGTGACAGATCGAGTCCTTCCAATGTCCTCAGTGGTACATGCTAATACCAGCCTTAACAACCTTTTGTGGCAGTGTATAATGCGACTAACATGGACTTTGATTCAGCAAAATGACTGCTGCCACTGTTAGTCTGTCTCATTCGAACAACAGTAAAAGCATTGCTACAAATAATTACCTACTTCCGTCCCTCCCTCTGCCACTTAATGCATCAGTCCTTTGTGCATGCCATACTGTTTGTCCCTAGAAGGTTAGGGTGCTTGAGGCTTTGGGTTTATGTGATAATTTTTTTTTTTTTGCTGGCACATATAATTCCAAATAATTAATTATAATGGATTCTTAAAGGTAAATAATTACACCCCATCCCATTCTCATGTAGTCAATATCAAAAGTTTCCACTGCAAGGCAAATTTATTTAAAAGAAACAAAGTCTACCACGTTACTCATAGGCAATAAGGGAAGTTACCTAAACTTCAAAACCATTAGCAGAAAACTAACCTAATCCTCAAAGAAGTGAAAGCAGAAGCATAACAGAATATCACCTCAGTGCTTTTTTTTTTTTTAAGAGTTTACAATTTGATAATAATCTAAAATATAAACCTATTGCCTATAACCTGACAATCAACAATAAGTAGAAAAATATATTAAATACTGATTAGCAATCCAGATTAATGATAACAAAGGAAACATGCTACTCTAACATGGTTCAGTTTATAGATTTTTATGTTACGATAAAGTTACACAGCATCACACTCAAATTGTTTTTACATATGGATTCTGTTATTTATTAATATTTGGCTTTTCTTTCTTATTTTCTGCTCATTTGAATGATATATTCTTATGAGGGGAAAATGCATTTAATAGAGAAGAATGTCTTAGGTTTTCTCATAATCTTTTAATATTTGCACCCCCTCTCAATTTTGCAGAATTTATTTTCATCATCTCAGCTACAAAAGGTGATGTTATATTACCTTAGTGCTGAAGGCAGGTAGCTCAGCCTTGTCTGCTTATAAATGACCAGTCATGAAGAAGGGTGTTTGGGTAGAGATGAATAAGAATCATGTTGTCAGAGTGGTATCTTCTTAAGAAATATACTTTTTTCCCCCCTGGGTCTTATTTTGACTTCTCTTCAGAAATAGTGTTTACTTTTTTAGTTCCTACTCACATCACTGTTATCTTCTTTTGTTACTTTTGTTCAGTTCCCTCTGTTCACTCCTTTTTTCTCCTGACCTTAGCCATTGCCACTCCTTTTGCCTAATACTTGATTCATTTCCAACATTTTTGCTTCTTCAGATAAGCATCTTTTCCTTTCTCAGCAGAGTTTTCATAACTGAGCCTTAAAAGTAATACTAGTATTAAAAGAATTATCAGCATAAACATCTAAATGTTCATGCAATCTCAAACATATTTTCATAAATATTTTTTTACTAAAAAATTATTTAGGAAAAAAGGTTACCATGCTAAAAATATATTCTTTATAGCTATAGCCAAAGTAACCACACTTTCCAAATACCTGGCAGTATTATTAATAAGCTATCATTACATTAAAAACGTACTACAAATATATGTCATCTACCTGGTCCTCATTGATAATAAATATATCCCCTTCTAGTTCAGTAGACCAATGATCTACTCTTGGTGAGTCTGTAAGACATCTAACTTATGATCAGCCTTACCCATCTGGTTCTCTGTTGTGAGAGATGATATTTCTGAATCTTGATCTGAGGGTATTTGATATATGTTTTTTGCCCTAAATATTTAGAGCTAATATGATAATGAACTGATCCACCTTGTGAGAGGGACTAGTCTTCAATATTTTATCAGCCTATCTTTCATGACCCAGAAATAGGTTTGTTTACTATGCAAAAAGTTAATACCACAAATTTTGTGATGATGCTATTCATTGGTAGGATCAGGACTTTGTTACATTTATTCAATTGAATAATAAAAATATTTCAAATCTATCAAAGAGAAATCCTGAGAAAATTCCTATTTTTTTAAAAAAAAGAGTACATTTTTTGAAGTGAAAAACTCTTGAGATAGCCTTTGATACTGTGCTCAGTCTTTCCCCCACTTTCTCTCAAAATCTGGTATTTTTCATCTGTCACAATGCGTTTACTTTGAGTATAACATTTTAAAGGTATAATTTTGTCTTCTAAAAACTTATTCCTAGAAGGTTTGTTTTCTTTTACAAGCATAATTATATCTAGTTTCTTCAATCATTACCTCATATTTTAATAATATGTTGCCATTTGGGTATAGCTATAACCATAATAATGAACATGGGGTTCAAAGATCACTAGATATATAGATGGCATGAACCATTAGCAAGAAATATTCTACACCAAAGAGATCACACATTAAAAAACCCTGAAAATCACTACAGAATTTGCTAATCTGACTAAGGCATCTTTCTGTGTAATTAACATAAATCTCTTTACAAACATGCTAGTTTTAATAACAAATAGGGACATTTTAGAGGAAAAATAAAGAATAGAACACAAATAAAATTATAATATGAATAATTTAGTTATCTCCTCATATCTCATAATGACATTGTGTAGCTATAATGGACCTAAACCAGAACTATTTTCCTTAAAAAATAGGCTTATCTCCTTTTCTTCCATGCCATTGAAATTCATTTCCACACAAAAAACACATAATTAATCTTAGTTGTTTCCAACATTCTGAGGAGGAGAAAAGGAATCTGTGGTTTCTCTCTTTCATGCGTGTTAAGGCTTTCTGGCCACAAGGACATGGTTTACTAAATTACTTCCTCCAAAATGCTGGTCGTGCCCTCTTGGCCTGAAGGAGTTAATGCACTTGCAAGAGGTGAGTCCCTGAATTCCTTTCTGATCCGAAAGATGAGACTCAGTATTGCTCAGAGGTGTCCCACTCTGCTATTGAATGATGATCCAGAAAGGAAAAAACAAAACAAAACACTTCTTACACGTAGGTCTTGGCAAGACAAACGAAGAGTATGCACTGTAAATGCACCGAAGAGGTATGTGTGAAAAGAATGCAGTGGTGTTTCCGACTAGTACAAATGTAAAATGGACACAGAATGAAAACTTCCCTAGAGGTGACTGATTCTTCAACTTTTTTATGACTTTTGTCCAAGATGTTCTAAATTTGTATTACTGTCATATAAGATGTATCTTGGGTGACACTTGCTAGCATTAGGGATGCACATTTTCCATAATATCTTTGGCATTCCGAACTCTAGGCTCCTTAAATCCTACTTGGTTGGAGGGAGTCCCACATCCCAGCCAGTCTAGTTGTTTGCTCCAGTTTTGACTAACTTGTCTTTTCTCTACTATCTTTGGCATGGCCACACTTCTTAAAGCGCCCTAGTTCCTGAATCCACTCCAAATGTGGCCAATTGTTTCCCTGCTTCTAAATGCTGCAATGTTACTTTCTATCCTCTTCTCCTCTCATCCCACTCCCCATCCCAAAAGCACCTCTTCTCTTCTTGGGTTCACCTTGTCCCATAGGCATTTACAGAGTTATAACCAGTTATTTCCATAGTCAGGAATAGGTTCTTGCAGGAGTTACTTTTGAAATTGTCTCCAGACTTTTGCTGTTCCTGCAAATTTCCATTTCACATCCCTCTGGTGATTACTGTTATCATTAATACAATCTTTAAATAATTCTCTGTTTTCAGACACTAGGCTCACAGTATTTTCCTTTTAAGATCAGCTGGCTCATGTCCATGAGAATTGAGCTGTGAACCTTCAAAAGGAGCCCCACTAATTGCAACAGGATGCTCTCCTTGCAACTTCAACAGTATCCTGTTACCCCCCTCCCCTTTTTAAAGCTCCCTTTGCATTTTTCCCCCCTTCATCATCATCTACTAGCTCTGACCTCATTAATTCATTTGATTTATCTTTGCTGAGCACCTACTATAAGCTATGTACTGTCATGGAGGTACAACTGAACAAAAACAGGCATAATCCCTGTTGCATGGAACCTAAAACTGCAAATGGCATACAGATAAAGTTGAAGTGCAAGGTGCTATAAAAGCCTGGTCAGGAAGGTCAGGGAGTCAGGGAAGGTTTTCTGGAGGATACGAAGCTTGTCCAGAGATCTGAGAGAAGACAAGCAGCTAACTAGATTCCAGGCACAGGGTGAGGTAGGTGTAAAGGTCCTGTTGCAGGAAGGAGCATGATGAGTTTGAGTGAAACTGCCTCTGCTCACAGTCTCAATCCCCCCTTCAAATGCTACAACAACTACCTCAGGATTTAAGGGAAGTCTCCAAAACAGCCTTGTACCCAGAGAAGTTGTTCTTCCTCATCTCAAACACCACCATCTTACCTCTATAAGCTAGCTAAGAAACCAATCCTGTGAAGGAGGCTAATATGGACTGATTATCCATCTTTTCTTACATTACCATCAAGACTAATCAGATCCATGTTACTCTCAGTCCAAGCCTCCCAAGTTGTTTTTGTTTGACCCTATCTCCCAGGCCAGATTTTGTAAGTAACGTGGTTATTGGTAGTGTCAAGGTCAAAGAGTGTTTTTCAAAGTTTTTAGCCTGGACACAGGAAGTAATATGATTTTCAAAACAACCCTGTAGGCACACACATATATGATATGCAATTGAAAAACATTTTAATGAGACAATGCCTACCTTACTGCATACAATAAACTGTGAATTTTTAAAGTCTATTCTATGTTGCTTAAAAAGAAAAAAAAAAACTTGGTTATAATTCATTAAACTGATTTTATGATCACTAAGGGGCTCTCTTGACTACATGGCACAGTTCACCCAACTATATATGAAGCAGCACAGTGTAGAAGTGAAGAGCCAGACAGTATGGGTTCAAATTTTGGTTTTGACACTTCCAGGTGACTGACTTATACTTTCTGTACTGTGATTTCCTCGCTATAAAGAGAGACTAATAATAAATAACACCTACCTCACAGGGTTGTTGGGAGAAGTAGTTAATTCATGTAAAACCCATAGAATAGTGCTAGCACATAGTAAGTGCTCAATAAATGTTAGCTGTTATTAAGATATTTGCCAAAGTCACTAAAACTAGCTTTAAGTTATATTTGTTGTTCAAGAACTATAAGGGGTAGGATAGGGGGGTTGGAGTAAGGGGAGAATAGAGAGTCCTTGATAGGATAACCAGGGAATGCCTCTGAGGAGATAACCCAAATGACAATGAGAAGCCAGCCACGCAGAGTCAACAGTAAGCGAAAATAAGCTTGCACACTAGATGAGCATAGATAAAGTGGTTGGAGTATGAGGAAAAAATGGTAGGAGATGGTACGAGATGGGGCAGACAGAGGTTCTGTCATGTAGAGCTCATAGGGCATAGCGAGGAGCTTGGATTCTATGCTAAATTTAATGGGAAGCTACTGAATTATGTGGTCAGATTTACATTCTTAAAAGATTACTTTGAGTACTATGTGGAGAATGAATTGTAGGGGAGGGGGCAAGAGGAAAAGCAGGGAGACCAGATGACATGGCTATTGCAAAACCATGAAGGTAGCCCGGGCTAGGATTGTAAGGATGGAGATGAAAAACAACAGGTAGATTCTGAATATTCTGGAAGTAGAAGTAGAAGGAAGTAGCAGGACTTGTTGATGGACATGGTGTACGAAAGAGGAAACATGAAAAATTCCTGTTTTTGGCTTGAACAATTGGGTGAATATTTATGCTGTTTCCTGAGATAGAGAAGAATGAAGGAGAAGGGAGTTTGGGAGAGGGTGGGAATCAAGTCAGGTTAATAAACCACTATGTTTTTTCTTATTATCTTTCACCCATATGCTGGGTCTAAATATTACCCAAATAATTCTTCTGACTTTCCTGTACCCAAGATACAGGGCTCTCAGAAATTCTTTGCAAACATTTGGGGATGAAAGAATCCCCTGCATCATAATCTCCTTGTGTCCCTGTAAGGTCACAGGCACATACGGTATCATCATTATGTTGGGGTCTGTACTTCACTCATCTACACTATCTGCCTCACAGAGTACTACCAGCATGACTGAACAATATATTCTATCACCATCTCTTTGGGTATGAGGAAAACCATTGACTTTGGCAAGTGAAAGAGGGAGCTATTGATAATTACAGGTATAAGCGAGGACTATCCCAGACACTCTGGGACTTTTGATCACTTCTTTTATAAAGCACAATGCCTTAAGAATGAAAGCTCAGGGCAGTATCTGGTTCTTTTAGCTAAATTAGGTGGTAAAAATGAAGAATTAAGTAAATGAAAATCAGAAATTCTGTATCTGCTTAACGTTCTCTTCTTCTTTGTTTTCATTTGATTGAATTTAAATATATAATTACCTACTAACTTTTGCTTATTTACATATGTTTGAATTTGTGATACAAATCCAGATAAGGTTCTCATTTCATTACATCAACCTAAGTCATATATTAGGGCTTTAAAAATATAAAAAGAATGCTATAGACTTCTTCATCTATACATTAAAAGAAAAATGAAACAAACACCAAAATAATAAAATTATAAAGATGAGAAAAAAACTAATTCCAACATTTAGTGTAGTAAAAATAAAATACATATGTTAATACTTTGTTAAAATAGATGCATACAAAGCAAATATCATTTACATATAAAATAAGACTATGCTATCTAGAACAAAGCCTAATAAAACTGAATACCAAATCTTTAGCAACCAAAGTGAAAAGGTTCCCCGTAATGTGTTTTTTTTTCTCATTTTAGTTATCATTTTCAAAATATGCTGTATTTTTTGTGTAACCCATTTTTCATCTGCCCAATTACTAACAATCTTTTTTTCTACTATCAAAAATGATCATTTGTTTCTTTATTGTAGTAGATAAAACATCCTTTCATTGTTTCAGCTCACAAGCTGTGCAGATCCACTGTTCTTGCCTCCAGCACTTCACATTATTGGTGTATTATTTCATGCATGCCCTACTCTTTTATCAATTGCTTTTGAAGTAATGTTAATAGACTAGAAAATTGAGACATTTATGAAGTATAGGCAGTGTTTATGAAAAAATCCATAAAATATGACACAGGCAAGACAAGATAAAAGCAGCATTTTAATAGATTATGGCAAAGAGATCCCGTCAGAGTTGACAACTGACTCCTTCGAGATCACTAATTTTTATGGGATTAATTCTGTGGTATAAAAAATGAAGTTAAATGTCCTAATTAATCTGTAAATAGCACACACACAATTAAACCTTGTGGCCCCTTCTTGGATTGGAGTTGCAATGATTTTTGAAAAGTAATTATCTCATATTCATAATAAAGAAGGTTTTTCTTTTTTTCTTTTTTTCTCATGGCACTTCAACTAAATATTCACCTGGATCCAAACTCAAACAGCAGTCTACTGATAGGCAAATCAGTTCACAGTGTGATGTGAAACCATACTGATTAGACTTATGAGCTATATATTTATGAATGGCTTATAAATTAAATAATAAAATTTGGAGAAATGGTGTAGGACTGAGGTGGTAGAAGAAAGCTTAGAATTTTCCCCCATGTTTGAGGAAATGTTCTTTGTTCCACAATTTATGGCACCCAGAAAGTGAATTAACTAAAGGGATCTCTTCTCTTTTGGAGTACTAACATGGCAAGGCCTTGTCTCTTATGTAAGACTTAGAAAACACATTTGATCATTGTCTGGCTTTTCTTGGTGCTGTGCCAATAAATCTTGGTTCCATTTTCCTTTCTTTCTTCCACCTTTAATACTTGAATCTAATAGTATTTCTGTGAGTGTATGATAATACTTTTAAAAATAGAATATGTTATTAAATACAAGAATTTAGAATTTATAAGAGCCAATGATAAAAATAATGCATACTATGCTTTATGATTCACATTTATGATTTCATTTCATCCTGACAGCAGCTCCAAAGACACATATTATTGCTACAGCTTTGTTAAAAAATAAGCAAACTGAGGCTGATATGTTAAGAAATCAGCGCAATTATATACAACAGGTGATAGAACTGATTCTTGAAGTTAGATCTGACTTCAAATCCTAATGCTTTCTTAATTATAAGTATACTGTGAGGTTATATCTTTGCAATCAGAATTAATCTGTTGATATAGGACACTATTCTATCAGTTTGGTGAAAAAGAAATTATTCAAAATCAATGTGCTCTAGATTTCAAAAAGGTTTAGTGACTACTTATTTTTCATTTGGATATTCCGTTTTTCTTGGAGTGGTGGGAATATAGTCATCCTTTTTTAAGTGAAGTGTGTTGGGGGGGTGCAGTTATTTTCTTCCTGAGGCCCATGGGAAAGTAGGGTTCTGAAAATTATTCATATTTTTTTCATTTATAGTTTATGGCCCTGGTAATAGGTAAACTGTGGTTATATTCTGCAAGACAACACTGCAGCAAAGTGGCACAATACTATTGTGTTTGGGAGAAGGATCTTTAAAATTGCCATTACTTGGCAAAGTAGTATCAAGATTAAGAAAACACTGAGGTTCTCAGATGTAATCATCTAGTTTTCTGACTGCTTACAGTCTTATGTAAGTGGTTTAAATATTTTCATCATTTGATGTGGTTAATTTGATTTAATAACTTATTGATCTGATGTCTAACTGATGGAATGCACTTAGCACTGGCAGTCTCTTACAAGCTAGCCAAAACCTCTCACATTTCACGAGGAAAGGGGGACTCAAGAGACACTAAGTGATTTGCTCAAGAGCATGTACAAATTATGTTGCAGTTTCGTGACTAAAACTAATTACTTCTGATTCCAAGTCAATGTACTCTTCCAATAAATTACCTTATCTGATTCATTCAAAACCTAGTATGCACACAATCTAAGATTTTAGCACATTCTCTGATGGAACATCCTTCAACAGTGAAACATTTAAGAACGGATAGGCCCAGCATTATAAACATGATTGCAAAGAGAAGTCTAAACTGACAGGAAGAGAAAATAGTAAATAGCACCTTTTTCATCTCTAAACTCTCTAATTCCAAGAAAACACCCTAAAGCCATTGCCTTAGGTAAAAAATATTTGAAATGCCAAATCCGGTTATCAATGCACCTCTCTGTGCTTCGGGAAGGATTACTGCAGTTAAGTACATTCTAAGCCTGTTTATAGCCAGCATTACTCCTGATGTTCCAATAAGAGCACCTATTTTTATTTTTGAAGTGATACTAACCTGAGGGGGGGAAAAAGAGTATGTTTAAGCCATTCTTCAAAGCTCATCTCCATGAAGCTATCTTGATGGT
>JAQZBX010047290.1:0-20520 GCA_029593785.1 Cabassous unicinctus | reverse complement strand
AAAAAAAAAAAAAAAAAAAAAGTAAGTTTGCACACTAGAGTCTTAAACCAAGTATCCAACAATAATGTGGGGGATAAGACTTAGAGTCAGCTTAAACAGAAGAGCTTTCAGTCATCAAAGTTCAATGTAAGTCAGCAGTGTCCAGTGGGCTTCTCCAAAAGCAAGTGTGGACTCTGAGTCCATTTCTGGATGTATCTTGTCTTGGAAGCAAGAGCCAATGACCACAACATTCTTGGTACTGGTCAGTCACCATGAAGAGTGTTGAGATCATTTAAGAAAGCCATAGAAAAGTCTTTACTTACTCAGAGAACTGTGACTGGGATCATGTGAGGATTCAAAAAAGGTGGGTATTTATTATATTTAGCTTCAAGAAAACAGAATTCAGTGTTTTAAAGTCTGCAAAGGGCTTTCTTAAGGAAGAGGAAGAGGAAGAGGGATCAGACTTGTTCTTCAAGGCCCCAAAAGGAAGAAGTAGGATCAAGGAGGGTGGATATATATAGACATAATTTGGTTTAGAATGGGAAGAATTTTCTAAGGGCTAAATCTGTCTAATGACAGAATGGGCTGTCAAAAGAAGTTAATGACTTTTCTATCTCTAGAAGTTCAGGGTGCATGACTATCTGTGAGGCTATGACAGAAGGGATTTGAGCTTTACCACTGTTTTGAGCTTAGGTTTCTCCTGAAATTTCTTTAGGGATATAATTTTCACTGACAGGAATAATCTCTTCCACCATTTTCACTTTTAAAATTTTTTCAGGTCCTTTGAGGTTCAGTTAAATCCTCCAAATGAGCTATCCCTCTATGTAATATAGAATCACCCTTTATGTAATATAAATTTATATTGTACTTTTCTTTTAATATTTTTCCCATTCTTTTTTATGTAGTGGTTATAAATATGTTTTATTACCCCAGTAGACCATATACTCCCTAAAAGCTTAGAAATATATTATTCTAATATAGTTAGAATAAGTGCACTGCACAAAATAGATACTTAATAAGTGATTGCTGAATGAATGCTGTTGACTAAAGGCAATTAATTAAATTAAAGGCAAAAATACAAAGGATTTTTCTTAATATTAATTCTTTTTAAAGTGAAACCATTCAAATTTGACACACAGTTCAAAGAACAATCATATCCTCCTCACTCAGATTCCCCAACTGTTAACAGTATAATGTATGTACTAATCTCTCTATAAATATATGTAAATATATATGTATGTAGAGAGAGATTATATGTGTATATGTATTCTTTTATCATTAGTGTTTTTCTGAATCATTTGAGAGCACACTTTATTTTTTTTTAATATATATTTTTTTATTTTTTTAAAGATACTTAGATTACATAAAGGTTACACAAAAAATATAGGGATTCCCATATGCCCCACTCCCCACACCTCCCACACCCTCCCACATAAACAACATCCTTCATTAGTTTGGCAAATTCATTGCAATTGATAAACACATCCTGGGGCATTGCCACTGAGCATGGACCACAGTTCACATTGTAGTTTACATTCTGTCCCACAAAATTCTGCAGGTTATGGGAAGATATAAGATGGCCTATATCTGTCATTGCAATGTCATTCAGGATGATTCCCAAGTCCCCCAAAAGCTGCTGTATTACACTTGTTTTTCTTTCTCCCTGCCCCCAGAGCCTCCAGTGGCCACTGCCTACACATCAATGTTTTAAGTTCTTCTGTTGCTAGAATCACAATAAGTCTATAGTAGAGTACCAGTAAGTCCACTTTAGTCTATAGTTCATTCCCCAATCCTGAGGATTCTGGGGTGGTGATGTCCACTCCACCTCTAAGTGAGAGGGGGCTTCAATTCCATACAGCCGATGGATGGGACTCTCTTGCTTGCAGTTGTAAGCTCTCTTTTCCTTGGTATGGTGGTTGTCAATCCTCACCTCCTTGTTAGTTGTTCTGGGTGAGTCCAATGAACTGGAGGGTAGGTGTTGCAACTCTGCTGAGGCTTAGGGCCCAGCTGGCACATCAACAGCCCAAAGATTCAAGTCTCTTGGATGTACACCTACCAACTCCAGTACCAAGTATAGGTTCAAATGAAAGGGACAGATGAGCCATGTGTAGGGAAGCCAGAACTGAGTGCAACTCTGTCACTCTCAGGAACACAAACTCCAAAGTAGGGCCCACTGGCAAGGCACCAAACTCTGGATCTATCCACTCTCACAATAGGACCTGGGTATCTCCAGAGTCCTCAGGAGCCCCACTATTTGAGGTAGTATCCACTTTGGCAGTCTATGAGATCCTGCTGAGATGTGTATAAGGGTTACCTCTGGAATGACCTCCCAACTCACTTTGAAGTCTCTTAGCCATATCAACTCATTTGTCTTTACTTTTCCACCCTTTTATTTGAGGTCTTTTTCCAGTTGCATTATTAGTTGGTGCTTGGTAGTAATCCCACAGTGTCAGGGAGGCTCATCCTCAGGAGTCATGTCCCACGCTGGGGGGAAGGTAATGCATTTATATGCCGAGTATGGCTTAGAGAGAGGCCACATTTAAGCAGCAAGGAGGCTTTCAGGAGGCACTCTTAGGCACACCACAACACTAGGCTACATTTCTCTCAAGAGCATGGGTGGTTCCTAATAGGGGAGGACAAACCAGTGTGTCAAGACCTCAGTGTTGTTGCAAGTAACTATTAATCTTGTCATCCAAGGAGTGAAGCCAGGTGGTTGCCATGGGCCCCAAGGGGAGGTGGAGGGAGGAATAGAATAGATGGAACGGGGGGTATTTAGTGGGCAGTGAAAGTGTTCTACATGACCTTGCAATGATGGACACAGGCCATGTTAAATATCATCAAAATTTATAAAAGTGTACGGTCTAAAATGCAAACCATAATGTAAACCATTGACCATGGTTAGCAGCTATGTTTCACTATTTGCATATCAGTTGTAACAAATGTACCATCCACATATAAAAAGATATTAATATGGGAAGTGGGAAAAGGGAGAAGATGTTGGGTATATGGGAGTCCCCTGCATTCTGTATGTGACTTTACTGTGACCTAAAACTTCTTTGAAAACAAAATGAAAAAAATAAGATACTGGGGAATAAATGGAAGAAAATGTCACTGTACATACAGGACAACAGATATTACAGTAATAAAAGGCAAAATGTTAAAAAAATTTTAAGTATTTTTCATTGTTTTTTAATATCTCTATTTTTAAATCTTATTTTTAGTTAAATTTTATTTTATTTTAGAAGGTAATGCATTTATATGCTGAGTTTGGCTTAGAGAGAGGCCACATTTGAGCAACAAGGAGGCTCTCAGGAGGCAACACTTAGGCACCCCACAACACTGGGCTAAGTTTCAATTACAAGAGCAAAGGCTCACAAGCAATATCAAGGGCCAATCAATGGACCATCCTCCTTTGCCAGTCATTGCCCCTGCACTTGGCAGACTGTTGCTGCTCCATTAGAGAACGTGGCAGAGCTGAGAGCATACTTTAATATGATGCCCCACCATCCCTAAATACTCCAATTTACCTGAAACAGGGACATTCTCCCACATAACCTTTGTATAGCCTTCAAAGTCAGAAAATCAATGATGCTACATTTCTGTTGAAAACATAGACCTTATTCAAATTTTACCAATTGTCCCAGCAATGACTCTTTTTCCTCTGGTCCAGGATGCTGTCCAGGAACTCACTGTATGTAGTTATCAAGTCTCTTTAGTCTCTTCCAAATCTGTGAGCAGTTCACTCTTTCCCTCATGCCCTCAACATACAACTGAGAGTCAATAGCTCTCTAAAATGGTATCCACTAGCCATGTTTGGTTATTTAATTTAAAATTAATTAAAATTAATTGAAATTTAAAACTCATTTTAATTTACACTAGTCACATTTCAAGTGTTCAACAGACACATGTGACTACAGGCTACTGAATCTGACAGCAGAACTTTGGGATATTTCCAGCACTGCAGAAAATTCTTTTGGATATTGCAAGTCTTAAGAATGAATGAACCTCACGAGCAGGAGTAGCTCAGTGGTTGAGTCCTGCTTCACATGTATGAGATCCTGGGTTCAATCCCTGGTACCTGCAAAAAAAAAAAAAAAAGAACCTTGACTGATGTTTCCTCATGACAGTCTTAGGTCATGCTTTCTTTGCAAGGATATCACAGAAATGATGCAGAGCTCTTCTCATTGTGTCATACAATGGACCATCAATTCTCATTAATACCTCTTTTTTAGTTTGACTCTTTATTCCATACCATATCAGCAGTCTCTGAGTGCTGCTCTGTGCATGGCAGTTACAATAAAACACATAATTCAGTCCTTGGTATTAAGGGCCTTTTCAACCATGAAGATGTATATAATGAATCCAAGCTCTAGCTACAGAGACCTGTATTTGAATTCCAGCTCTGCCATTTCACGGAATAATCTCCCTTTCAATCAATGTGCGTGTGTCTATTGCATACTCCTGTGCAAGCATTGCACAGGATATCAGTTCCTTGAAAACAGAGACCATGTCTGTGTTTCTTGGTTTCCTTAACAGCACCAAAGCTAGTTTTTCCAATAGTGGTGAATTGATGGAATGGAAGGACCCATAAATGCCATGATGATTTGAAGACTACATAAAACTTAGTCACAAATAAAGATTTGGTAAGCTGATTGCGTCTAACACTATGGCTAACTTTAAAAGAAAGTTGTGTTTAATGGAAAGGATTATATCAAACTCATCCATCCTGAAAACAGATCTACTAAGATTTAGCTAAAACCAACCAGAGTCTACCATATCTCAGCATGAAATGAGTCTGGTAAAAAGAACTGAAGGATTAAATATTTATGCCCTTCTAAAGACCTGGAAAATAGGGAAAGGAAGAATACTATATAGCTCCACAAATTAGATTCCTGATAAGAAATAATTGGTGATATTAATTTGTCATTAGTATCCACATGCTACTTCAGATTGCAGTAAAATAGCCAACTTCTTGCAGCTGTATAGAGTCCAAATAAGGATGTGATTGAATAAAAAGCACAAACTATCTTAGTCTAACTCTGTAAACTTGTCCAAGTTACTCACCACTCTGCACCTCAGTTTCTTCTTACATAAAATCAGGGACAGCAATAGTTACTAGCTCACAGAGTTGTGAGGATTAAATGTGAAAATAGGTGTAAAGAATTTTCTTAGCATGGTTCCAGGTACATAAGAGTTTAATACATGCTTGCTGTTGTATTATGTGTTTTATTTCTTTTTTGATCTGTTGTTGCCCTGCTTCCCTCCCCAACTTCAACTCTTACACTTACATAAAATTGTAGAACTTTAGAACTGAAGTCACCAAGTTGCCCACTCATTTTACAGAAGAATACACTGGGACCCAATTTATTGTCTTAGTTGAACCAGCTGTTCAAGGGTAGAACCCAGGATAGAAATGCTTTCTACTACATCACACTGACGGTGAACAAGAACTATATTCTCTTGTCTGCATATTTATTAAGTATCATTATACGCTTAGCACTAGGATAACCCCTTGTGATTAAAAAAAAAATGATGATATAGTTGCTTCTCTGGATGCACTCACAGTGGGGGAAGTGGAGATGTAAATCCATTAAAGTGCAGCAAGATGCAGTGGCTAATCTAGAGATATGCAAAGGGAGCTGTGAGACAATTTGATTCCCTCAGAAAGTTTGGTTTTGGCAAATATTTTTCATGGAACCCAGGAATGTTTTGGAAACTCACCCGCAATCATGCTTTTCAAGCAATTTACTCATTGCCATGCAGGGAGTCAGTGCTAGGGAGGCGCTGACTCAGGTTTTCTAATATCACAGCCCCTCTTACCAGAGCCATTTGGTTAAGAGTTTACCAATATTTATTGATGATTTCTTATCTTTCAGCATAAATATGGATTTTACTTTGAGAGATGAAATATACACAACAGTGATCTGAGAACACAGATTTGTTTGTGTTAAATCTGACTATGCTACTGACATTTTGTATGACCTGGTAGGAATTCCTTCTTCATGCTGCTTTTAGCTCTCTATCAACATCTTCTACTTCCCAGGGCTATTGTGGAAAAGACTTTGCCCAAGTGATGCATGATGCTTTGGAATTATAAAACATTTTACACTAAAAATATTAATTGCTTATGCTTGTCTATTCTATTTGATACAATTAGGATAGTTGTAAATATGCAAATATACCAGGAAAGAAAGCAATAAAACAACATTTGAAGGAATTTTAGGGTCCTTGTTGTGCTGAATGAATATGTTTAATCTTTCTGCAGATGACTTAAGGACTTCTTCATAAGCTTCATAATTGCAGCTTAACTTTGAAGGCAAGAAAAGATATAAATTCTCATTAGTTAATATTTTCTGGAAGTCCTTAGGATTGTAGACAATACTGATTTTAAGGAGCTATTGGGAAATGGATGTGGCTCAAGCAATTGGGCTCCCCTCTACCATATAGGACGTCCAGGGTTAGATTCCCAGGGCCTTCTGGTGAAACAAAAGCTGGCCTGTGTGGCGAGCTGGCCTGAGCCGAAAGCCAGCCCATGCAGAGTGCTGGCCCATGTGGAGTGCTGGCACAGCAAGATTACACAACAAAAAGAGACACAAAGGAGAGACAATAAGAGACGCAGAAGACCAGGGAGCTGAGGAGGAGCAAGAGATTGAGCACCTCTTTCCCACTCCGGAAGGTCCCAGGATCGGTTCCCGGCGCTGCCTAAAGAGAAGACAAGCAGAGAAGGACACCCAGAGAGTAGACAGTGAGCGTAAAACAATGGGGGCGGGGGGAAGGAGATGGATAAATAAATATTAAAAAAAACAAGGAGCTATCATCCTGAATCATACGATGAATTTCTGAATTCATTTATTCATTTATTCACACATTCATTAAAAAGTCATGTATTGAATTAATCATAATAAGATACTGGGTTGAAGAAACACTTTCTCAGAGCACTTAGTTAATGAGTAAGTGAATGAATGATTCTATGAATATCTATCTATCCCATAGAGGTCCTTACATTCTGGTAGGGGAGACAGAAATAGAAATAGCAAACTATAAAACAATACGATAAAGGCTATAACAGAATGATGTTCAAAACACTATGGGAGGGGAGCTGATGTGGTTCAGTAGTTGAGTTCTGGCTCCCCACATACAAGGTTCCAGGTTCGATCCCTGGCCCCAGTACCTCAAAACAAAAACAAAAACAAAAACAAAAACAAAACAAAACACTATGGGAGGATAGACACATCAGTCCTGCTTGAGAACTGTATCAGGATATGCATCATACTTGCAATATTGGATAGTAAAGAATGAGCCAAATCAGAGAGTCCTAAAACCAATTATGAAAAGCCCATATATTGGCTAATTTTCTTTTAATATTTTAACATTTTGATTTATTTACTGAATTATGGTTATATGGCTCAAAACTCAAGAGCCCCAAAAGGGTATATATGAAAAATCCCTATCCCACCCTTGTCACCCAGCTATGCATCCATTCCATCTCTGGAGGAGCCAATGTTATCAGTGTCCAGGGACATTTTATATACAGATAAGCAAATACTTTTATACATAGTTATGTGTGTACATGTCCAAACACATGCAAATGTGTGTAAACACACACACAATCATCCTCTTCATTCCACAAATATACTTTAAATACTGTTCTGTACTTAGCTTTTTGCTCTTAAAGATATTTTTTGGAGTTCACTATCTATCACATTTAGGTCTCTATCAATTCTTTTGCTATAAAAAAAAAAAACTGTCACAACAAATATTTCTGTATATGTAAAACTTTGTAAGAATAACACCAAGGAGTAGGATTATAACGTCAAAGGGTCCAAAGTTACCTTTAAAAATTGCTCTGGTGTTTTGATTAGGATAGCCTCTTTATAAAATTTAATCTCCTTATCCAGGGATATGACATGCCTTTCATATCCATATTTAGTGTTTTTATTATGAAACTATATGAATATTATTTGTTGCTGAACCAAGTATTGAACTGTTATCACATTTTCTTCCTTATACAACTTGTTTTGTTTTTTCTGGAGTTATCAATTGCCATATATATATCTATATATATAGATATATATAGATATATATATATATTTTTTTTTTTTTCCCCTGTATGCTAAGGTGTCCTCTGGCTAAGGCTTCCCACATTCTCCAATGACTCTATAAAGCATCTTTCAATTTTCCACATGTTCAAACGTGTCAGATATTCCAGCAGTTCTAATTTTTTTTCTGGTGATATGCCTCCTGGAGCCCTCTGTCCCCCTCTGGGCAGATTTGTTGCTTCCTGACTCTGTTGTAAAACCACCATGTTGCCTTCCCAGTTATCATAAGGATGGTCTTGGCCTTACCCTACTGAATCCCTTTCTTGTGGATTCCA
Source organism: Cabassous unicinctus (assembly GCA_029593785.1). Classification (NCBI taxonomy): domain Eukaryota; kingdom Metazoa; phylum Chordata; class Mammalia; order Cingulata; family Chlamyphoridae; genus Cabassous; species Cabassous unicinctus. The sequence continues at coordinate 12,167 of JAQZBX010047290.1, read as the reverse complement.
TGAATTCCTCATTCTTGGTTTTATCACCCATTTTGGTGAAGCACAGCCTCTAGTAGCTTCATGAAAAAGTTTTTAATCTCCCTACATACTTGATGACCAGTGTGACTTGGTAAAAAATTCTAGGCCAAACATATTTTTTCTCAAAACATTGAAGTCAGATCTCCATAATCTTCCAGATTCTTCCTTGTGGCTGCTAAGAAGTCTGAAGCTACTCTTATTCCTGATCTTCTATGTGGCCTGGTTTTTCTCTCTAGATGCTTTGAGGATTTTGTCTTTACTCCTAATGTTTAGAATTTCCATGAGGGAGTCTGGTTCTAGAAAACATTCTGGTATTACTTCTTTGAGAAAATGTTCTTCATCATGTTTTCTTTCTCTCTGGAGCCTACTAATTACACTTTGGATCTCCTGGAGTTATCCTCCAATTTTCAATTTCCCTCCTATTGTCCATCTCTTTGTATTTTGTTCCTCTCTCTTGGAAATTTCTTCAAGCTTATTTATCTTCCAATTCTTCTATTGGATATTTTTTAATGGCTTTTTTAATAATGTGATTTTTATGTGAGCAATACAATCTCTTATTTCTCTGAAGACATTAATGGTAATTTTTGAGGTATTAATAGGATCTCTTTATGTCTCTTTCTCCTCTAAGTTTCTCCTATTGGCTTGTTTGTTGTTTCTTCAAGTTTCACGCTGGAAACTTTCCTCAAAAGCTGGTGATCATTGACCATATGTTCCCATTTAAGAGAATGGCACTAAAAAGCTGATTGGAAATTCAGTGCACATGAGAGGAGTTTGTTGGTGTTGGGTTTCCCTGGAGGGTGATCTTTTGGCCAGCAAGCTTTTTATTGAGCAGTCCCGATGTCAGAATCTGTAGGTCTTTTCTCTGGGGTAGTTCACTTTCCACAGAGAAGGATCTGCCGCTTTCCTGCCTGGGAGGATTTGAGGAGTTTGAATTTTATCTTCTATAGTTTGAGGGATTGGGTGGGGAAACCTGGGACTCTAATCATTCAGTGTGCAAACTTTTACATAATGTCTCTCTTTTTGTAGTGTGTACCCCTGAATCCTGTGTATATAACCTCTGGTCCTTTGTGAAATGAGAGGAGCAGGAAAATTAAGCAGTTCTATAAAAACAAAGATGACTATAGAAAAGGTGTTATAAAACAGTATATATGTGCAGCAGTTTGAGGAGATGAGCTTTGACATGTAAAAGCAAGAATAATATCCCAATCTGTGTGCTGGGCTCTCAAAACATAACAAAAAAAATCTGAGAAACATTGTCACCTCTTCCCTAAAGATCAATTCAATTTGTTGTACAGTTATCAGTGTAACATGAATTCAGGCACTCTTAGGACAGCTAATGGAAATAACCATTATTTATATTAAACCAAACAGTGTTAGCAAACAAACATTGCAAATTTCTCAGATGACTTGAAACAAGCATTTTATTGTAGTATGAGTTTGAGTTTGAATTACCTTCCCTATTATACTGTAAACTCCTTAGGGACAGAGACTCTCTAATTTTTATATGTGATTTAGCACTAAGAAAATGCCTTCTATATCAAAAGTACTTAATAAATATTTGTTTAATAATAAATGAACGGATGTCTAGATGAGATTTTTAACGGGTTAACAGAAGGACAAATAAAATGACAAGATAACAAATTTTTTTGCCTAAGGAAATAATCTAAAAATTCAGGGGGAGGGGTGGCAGAAATTGAGATGAAATATATTTGAAATTTAATCAAAGAGTAGGTGAATAAAATTAATGTGGACTCATTCACCAAATGCAAGCATAAATTAATTAGATTATTAAATTTGAAAGCATTCTTTTCCTGAGAAGTACACAGAAACATGTCCTATGGTAATAACATAGAGTTTGTTAACACAAAGAGGTGGTTAAAGCTGGAAATTTTGGTGTGTGTGTGATTAAGTGTCTTAAATATACTCATGTAATATGCATGGTAGTTAAATTGGCTATGGAAGCAAGTCTACCTGGGTTAGAGTTTGGCTCTACTCCCTACTACCTACTTTAACCCTCTGAATCTGTTTCTTCATCGGTAAAATGGGAATGATAATGGTGCCTATTTTATAGAAATATGATACGTAAATGAGAAAATGCAATTACAAAAATTTTCAGTGCCTGGCATATACTAGGTGCTCAGTAAACATTATATGTTATTACTGTTGGAATGGGTTATTAGGGAGAAGATAGTGTTCAGAATATATTCTACCCACTAGAATTTGAATTCATAGAGAGCTGCCATGTGTTTCCATAAACATCCTGCTGTTATTCTGTAAAACATGAACACTGCAACAAATGGACCATTTGCATGACTTTAGAATAGCATATTTTATATATTCTTATATCCCAGAAAGCCCTTTTGTTGCCATGTTGATGAAGAAGTTCTTTATCAACTTATGTGATTTAGTCACCTCAGTTAGATAATCATTTAACCTGTGAGGAAAGACGGGTGACAGAAGGAAGTCATAAATGGTCCAAAACAGAAAGAGGTGGTGAGATCAGAGGAGGGAAACAGACTTAGAGTGAGCCAAGACCAAAAGCAGGAAAGATGGAGACCTGAGATGCTGTTTTAGTGAAATGGTTCAGCGTGATAAGTGGCCTTCCCTGGAACACTCCTGGGAATAGTCCGAATGGGTCAATCCCATTAGAGATGAAAATGAGAAGCCTATTGGAAATGAAAACACAAATCCACCTGAAGAGTTTTAACCACCAAAGTCATTCCATGGTGCGGCTGAAACCAAGAGGACAATGCAAATCTTCTGCCAGCTGCTATCACCACAGCGTTTGGAGTGTTTGGTTGACAGCAAGAAATGTTAGTTTTTGTACCTGTGGTCCATCCACTGAGTTACAACAGCAGATCTCCTCCTATATACATCCATATACCTATACCTCCTCCTAAGGTTTAATGTGTGTTTGGTGCCTTGGCTCTGTTGTCTAGGTATCTGGTTTATCAAGTTCTCTCTGAAACTAAGATTAAGAGAAAGGAGAGAAACAAACCTTGGAATTACTCTGGCTCCTGATTAAAACTAGGGTGATGGAGACAACAACTCAAATGATGATCTCTGAGGCTCCTAATGCATTTGGTTTCCACTAGGGCTTAGTGGCGAAAGTGGTGAACTGGGCATGGATAGAAGTGTTTTCATGGCCTCCAGGTTAAAAGCCCCTGTTCTAGGTGATCTTTTTGGCTTACCTGACCTTTAAAATGTTATTGAGGCATTTTACTTATCACCAATATTCCTTTAAATTGCAATGGGAGGATTTGGGAAGTGGGATGAACAATATTTCTAAAATTCAAAGTGAAAGATTTTTGGGGTCATTCCATGCTGACTTCAGCTGAGGGTGACAAAAAATGTCTGTATTGTGGTTTACATCTGGACTTAATTTAACCTACTACTCGGTCTTGAGAGAAGTGAGCTAGCCTATCCTTCATTTTTCATCTGAAATTTCATCTCTGCAAATTCCTATTTAACCAGAAGTGGGTTTCGTGTTCATCATCATCATTATCAGTTCATTTAATATCGAACATCTAAACAGCCAGTGGTGCCCTTACTGACCTGTTTAGCTATTCCTTCCAAAAATAATTTATGGAAATGGATAACATTTACTGAACATTTATTGTGTGCTGGGCAATGTGCGAAATGTTAGATCCCTGTTCAATGAGGCTCGGAGACAGACCAAGATTCAGGCAGGAGGTTATTAGGTTGCCAGCATGGCAGGGGTCTGAAGAGAGACTTCAGCCCATCTGGCTGAGCTGGGGAGTACCTTTTGAACTGGCTGAGGTGGGCAGGGTTGGAGAGGGGCGTGAAGATATGGGGTGGAAAAGTGCCAGGCTTGTTCTCAGGGTAGGGAGTAACTTTCTGAGAATTGCCTTATTGTTGGGGGAGAGAATGTTCTGTGGTTTGTGGGTATGAAAAGAGCAGGGGCCGGAATGGAAAATTTTGTGTTTGGACACATAGCTTGAGTTCACGGTCAGTAAGTTACAATCAAACACTAAGCACTTTGCAAAAACTATCTCTTTTCATGCTATTTGGACTGGTTCTTGTCAGGGATCTAGAAATCATGTTCCACATTATCATAGTTTTGGACCTGCAGTTCATAACTGGTTGTGAGGAGGAGCTATTGTGCATTTCCCTGAAACTTTAGGGTCACTACTGCTGCTGCTGCTACCCCTGTGGTTAGTAAACAAAGGGAACTCAGCAAGAAGCCTAGGAACCAACGGTGTGGGAGGGAGGGGTACTGGGTTTCTGAGCGCTACCCTACCCGGAGGCCACTGCTCCAACCTACATCTGAGGATCCTGGAAAACCTTGGAAGTGGGGAAGGGACAGGGAAATAAAGTTTGCAAGTGCTTTCTAAGTGCCATGCCTGGTAATATATCCTTATCACATTGCATCTTCACTTTACTATGTGAGACAGGTGTTTTTGCAGAGAAGTATGAGGTCACTTAGCTAATGGGTGGTGGAACTGGGCTTCTAACTAGGTCTGTTTGTCTTCAATATTCATCTTATTTCCACTACCTCACAATGAAGAGATGAAAGAGGAGAGAAAGGCATAATGGAGAGGGAGATGATGCATTTAAAATGTAACACGCATATCACAAGTTGAGACTGACAGAACTTACTTGCTACTCTGAATTCCTGACTTAGATACGGGGTGGACAGAAAGCTGGGTTAACTCCGATAGGAAAAACTAAGTGTTGAGTAGCAAGTAGATTTTTAAAAAATACGATATACACTCAACTAGCAGAAATGTTCTTGTTTCAATGGATTGTTTTAGACTGTGAGCCACATACTACCACTATATATACTATAAACCATTTTGAGCAGCTGATCATATTTTATTTCAAAATTCATTTGAGCCTTTTCTTACCTTAAGAGTTTAATCACATATATCCAAGGGATGATAAAGCCTAAATAAGCTAATTTCTGATAATTCTTTTGTCTTTGCAAAGGAAATCTTGCTGAGGAGGGGATTGGGAAGGAGAGTCTTCCTATCATAATTCAGGGTCTTTAAATCAGAGAAATGAGAAATCATTTTAATTAAGGAAAACCCCTATGTCTTCCCCAACAGCTGGTTTGCTTCAAGTAGGAAAGCCTAAAAATGAATCAGAGAAAAAGGGTTTGCACAATTTCTAAAATAACTTGATATATTTAGAAGTGTGACTCTGTGTGTGTGTGTTCTTGTGCAAATGTAGAAAACCAGAGAGCTTGTGTGAAAGAGTTTTAATCATGTGGTAATTTTGAGAATCTTTAAATATCAAATGAAATATGAGGCATCTTTCTACATGTAATGCTCTATTATGTCTGGCTGTGAGTTCTATATTATCATAGCAGTGTGGGAAAGTAAGAATTTAATATTTTGAAATTTAAGCAATACAGCTACGTATGTGAAGACATGGTAAGGAAGTTATTTTAAATATACGATAACATGCAACTAAATATCAGTGAGAAGCAGTACACTGTGGGGAAGTGCTGTTTGTAGATGGGTGCATGCGTTCTTTTCCCTGTCTATAATCCGCAATGTTATTTGGAGGCTTGTCTACAGGACAACAGGTGGTATTAATGTTAAAAGACAAAATGCAGTTACTATGGAAACCAGATGCAAATTTAGATCTGTGTGTCCACGCTCTCTGCCACATGTAGAAAAAAATGTAATAAAATGAAGTATCTGAAATGATTCACAGCCATGTCTTCCAAGTCTTAAATTCTCTGCCAGATTCTGTGAGATGTTAAGTTACAACTTCTCAGTCTCAGTTTCCTCATCTATAAACATGGAAGAATTAGAGAACATTTCTAAAATTCTTTGCATTTCTTTGTATTTCTAAATTCCTTTTTCTAAGTATATGTCTACAATATTAGCAAATCTGTGTTTTGGAGTATATGAAATTCTATAAATGTATAGGTAATTAAAAACAATTTTAAATGCTAGTAAGTACTTATATATAATTTATAAACTATAAAAAAGTGAAAAGAAAATAATTCAAGTTACTCATAGTTGTAAGACTCAGAAAACAGCTACCATTATCTGTGTGTCTTTCCTTCTAGTCTTCTTTTTATATAGAAGTGTATTTGAGATTGTACTGTTTGCAGATATACTATAAATACACCCTGTATTTCTGTTTTTTAAAAAAAACTTTAACATAACATCATACCAATACATTAAAAAAGCTTAATGGACATCATTTTAATGACAATATATGATTATGTAGATAAGCCTTAAAGTTCTTAACCTTTCCTTTTTTGTTGGACAATTCATGTGTTTGGATTTTTTAATTATAAATAACAACACAATGATTGTCTTTGTACATGAACTTCATCCACTTTTCAAATATATGCCTATAAGTAGAACAGCTGGCTCAAAGAATACAAATCTAGATTACTGTGTACTGCTTTCAAATTACATATTTATTTGGTAAGGACAATCTCAGTTACAAGTGACAGAAAACCAATTAAAACTATTCAAACTGACTTAAATCAAGGAGGGTGGGGAAGGGAAGTTTTTGATTTAGGTAATTGAAAAGATCAGGGATAAGGCCTGAATTTCAGTATGGTTTGACCCAGGGGTTTAAACAATGTTAATGGACATAATAGCTAACATTTATTGAGTACTTTCTATAGGCCAAGTGCTTCTTTATGTTTAAGTGCTTAACTCTCACAGCATTCTATAAGGAAAGCAATGTTTTGATTCCTGTTTTATACAGCACTCTCTCCATCTCTCATCTCTGCCGTGTGGCTTCATTCCCAGGCAGGTTTTCACTGCACGGTGGCCTCAGGCTGCTCCAGGTTCACGTTCTCCTCCATCTAAATCCACAGGGTGGAGCCTGCCTCTTTTCTGGTTACTCAGGCAAAAGTTCCAGAATTAACTCTCTTTGGACCTGGCGCCTGGCTTGGCCTTGACCCTATCACACCCTTGGTTCAATCACACAGAATGTGAGGCACTGACGGCCAGATCTAGGTTAAACTCCATCTACCCGTGGAACTGCCCCAAAGCACTCGGCCTCAGAGTGGGGATGGAATAATTCCCCCAAAGGTAAACCAGTTCTATTATCAAAAGCGGAGTGAGCAGATAGCAGATGGCCAATTCCACTACAGCAGCAAATCCCACTACAATAAGAACTCAGAGATTTTGGGATTCATTTACAGAAGGGAACAGTGGAAACAAACTATCTGGAAGAAAAATATCTTCCTGATTCAGGTTTCAGAGGAGTAGTGATTATTACTTTTCATATTTACAATACGGAAGGCTAGTTTTAGTTTAAAATAATTGTTCAGATTCCAAACACACTGAAGATAAATGTGTTCATCTACATGTAAAATCCAAATATATATGTAAAAATTAAATTTGAATAAACCCTCATGGATTGATTCTTTCCAAATTAAAGCACACACCATTATTTTCCTATATCTTTGTGGTATATCTAAGAAACCATCTAGATAAACATCATTTTTCCCAACTATGTGACAAAATGATGAGTATTCTTTGATGCTTTGCCAGTATTTGAGTGTATGATATAGACCTGTAACTATTCTACAATTAGAATAATCAGGCATGAAAACAAAGCACCATACTACATTTACTAAGCATGTCTGCTTATTAAGCTTGGCTTTCTTTGCTATACAATGAAGGTAAAGCAGGATAAGAGAGAGAGAATGTCTGAGCTCTATATGGATCACCATGGAAACAGCAGCTGACCAATCAATGGAGAGTAGTCACAGCATATGGCTCCTCTACTCCACAATCTCAGTGTACTGATGTACTGATATTGAAATCATTTTGGTTCCGGTGCCACTTACAGAGATAATTTTTGATATCTGTATCTATCTATCTATATATAAATGACAAACACCTGTTATAAATAATCAGATGTATAAATTTTCAGTGCTTAAATTTTCAACCTCCACGTACATACATCCACACAGTTATTTCTCCCTCCAAAATGTTACCTAAATTTCTAAAATTTTCTCTTCCAATCATTTTCCTTGACATTGCTCCATACTATCCAATTCACTTGTCTTCCCACCACTGTACTATCCCACACCACCTTAGTCTAGTTGGACTATAGCATTTTCCATAACATCAAGAAATGTATAAACATGAGTCCATTTTAAACTGTCCAGTTTTAGATTTAATAAAGAAGATCAGCTCAAAAATATATTCAGAAAAACTATACAAATTTTCAGTCACCAGAAATATGAAAAAGCCAATTTCATATTTCCTTACTGAATTTAGGAAATAAAAACAGATGTTTCTCAGAAAAGCGTGAGGAAAATGAATGAAGAAAAATGCTAAACTCTTTGGGGCATAATCTAAGCTATAAAAATGAATAAATTATAAATTATTTTTTCAATAATCTGCCAGTAATATGACCAGTCCCACTGATTAGAAAAGATGTTTGCAGATTTCTCTTAGTTGGCAGACTCTTGATCTGCAGAGAAGTTCAGGCTTTCTTGGGGTAACATGTTCTCTACCATAGCTTAAGTGAGGGGGAAGGGGTGTGTGCTACAATGATAAAGACAAAATCAGGTCTTCTAGTCTTTGCTATTGTTATTACATAAAAAGATTTAAACAACTGACCTCCGTTGAGCAGATTGAACAATGAATAATGACTGCTGACATTTAAACCTATCCCCAGATTGCACAGTAAATCTGTAGGGATGATTGAGCACAAGTCTTAGAACCACTTAATGTCCAACTGATTCACTGGTAGAACAATGGGTTGATTTGATAATACAGCAATACTTTCATTGTCTGGACACAGTAAAGAATTAAGTATTCTAAAAAGCAATTATTTTTGCATATAAACTGAGCCTTCAAGAAAATTCAATACTCATCTTTTTTACTTTGTTCAGGAATTGTTCTAGAAGGTTGATATTCACCAATGAACAAAAGAAAGATATCCTGACTTCATGGAGTGCATATTTTAGCAAAAGAGGAAAAGCAATAGGAATAAGCAAATAAGTAAATTAATTATATGTTAAGAGGTGAATGTTCCTGTTAAAGTGGCCAGTAGCCTCTTAATTACTAGAACTTTATCTTTCTTGGTTTCCTACTGTTGAACTAATTCCCCTTTTCCTTTCATCTTTCATCTCATAGATGGACAATTGTTTTTTGAGTGCCTATTAAACACTAGTCATTGTGCTGGGTGCTGGGCATCCGATAGAGGACACAGCAGTTTTGCACACCCTCCTTCTCTTCAGGGACTTCACTTTCATTTTTTAAGCCACTAATGGCTTCCTCTCTCTCATTAGCAGACTCCTTGAGTTTTAGGGTGCTGCTTCTACAGAGTATTGTCCCTGGTCCTCTCCTCAAGCCACAGATTGTTTATGTGGCCTCATCTACTTCAGAGCCTTCAACTATTATTAATATGCTAATGGATCTAGCTCTACATCTTTTTGCAATAATTCATTCATTCATTTATGCATTCAATAAATATCTAATGAGCATTTACTATCTTCTAAGCACTATGATAGGAGATAGGAAATTCAAGAATACATAAGAAGGACATGGTCTCTAACCTCAGGGAGATTAAAATCTAGCAGAAAGGCAGACAAAAACACAAGCAAAAACACAAGCAAACATGTAAGTGAGTAAAAATAATTATACATCATGATGATTTCCATGAAGGAAACAAAATAAGGAGATGCGAGTGAGAATACAGGAAACCTATTATTTGATAGGATGGTCAGAGTGGACTCTCTGAGGAAGTGACATTGGGGCAGAAACTGAATGATGAAAAGGACCCAGGCTTGCCTGAAATCAGAGGAAGACTATTCTAGGAGAGGGGATGAGCATGAGCTAAGTGCATTAGGTGGAAAATTCTTGCCGACCTTTGTGGCTGGATAAAAATGAACTTGGGAGAGTCAGGCAAGATTATTTGGAGAGAAACACAGTAACTAGATGATGCAGGATCTTGATGACCTGACAAAGAATTTTATTCTAGGTGGATTTGGAAGTCATTGCATTATTTTAAGCAAAGGATTGGTATGGTCTGATTCACATTTTCTAGGACTCTTACTGGTAAGAAGAAAATGGATTGGAGGAAGGCACAGAATGGGATTAGAGCTCAGTTAAGAGGCTATCGGCATTCTGATGAGATGCGGGGACAACTGGGCTAGCTGATAGGAGTAGATGTGGATAGAAGTGAGTAGATTTGATATATATATCAAATATATATATACATATATATATATGCAATAGGAATTGATTCTGGATGCAATGTAGAGGGTGAGAAAAATGGAGGAAATAAGAATGATTTATAACTTTCTGCTTTGAGCAACTGGGTGGATGGTGGTGCCATTTCAGGTTTGGGAATAAAAATCAAATGTTCAGATCCACATAGCTGATCATCTACTGAATATGTATATCAAGATTTTCTCCATATATTTCAAACTATGCATCTGTAAAATGGAACTAAAGATTGATTCCTCTCAATTCACCTCACTCCCAATCTGCTCAATTTTCATTATTCTGGATCTACTTAATGGTGACACCTAATTGCCCAGACGAGAAAGTTTGGTGTAATTTGTGACCATATTTTTTTCTCATAACCCTTCCCTAACCCTAATATCCTTTACACTTTACATCTGATATGTTCCCTAAATCCCATGTTCTTTCATCTCCACTGCCATTACTGTAATCATCACTTCATGGGTTATTGCAGAGTTCTGTGTCTTTCTCCCAGCCACCAGTCTCTTTTCTCTCCAGTCCATCCTTTACAGTGCAACGAGAGAGATTTGGCTCAAAACCTTAATTCAATCTTTTTCTGTCTCCTGCTTAAAAACCTCTTTTGGTTTTCTAATGCCTATAATTTAAAATATACAAACTCCTTAGACTGAGATCCAGCCTGCTTTCTGACCTCACTTCTTGTTTCTGCACTCCATACACTGGGGTTTTTTCATTCACATTGAGCCTCATGCCAGTCTCTGAATGCCACCAACTCACTTATAACACCTGTCACTTATAACACAAGCTCTCGAATGTTTTTCCTCCTCTTCTTCACCTAATTAACTCATGCATTTTTCTGTGAGAGTTGATAGGCCTCTTCTTCCACGTCTTTGTTATAACATATGCAACATTTTATAATTTGTCTGCTCATCTTTATCCTGTTAGACCTGAATTTCTCAACTCAAGGTCACAGGACCACTTGCAATAGAATTTCCTGAGATGCTTATTAAAAATGTAGATTCCTGGGCAGCTCTCACCAGGCCTAAGCCCTGCTAACCCCTCCCTCAGGAGACCATTGCAGTGGCCAACCCTACTCCTTGGTAAACATGTGGGACCAAAGGCTGTGATAAAAAATGCCGACATGTTGGAGGAGATGCAACAGGACTCAGTGGAGTGCACTAGGCATAGGAGAAATATAACATAGAAAAGGACATTGTGGCCCATATCAAGAAGGAGTTTGACAAGAAGTACAACCCCACCTGGTACTGCATTGTGGGGAGGAACTTTGGTAGTTATGTGACACATGAAACCAAGCACTTCATTTACTTCTACCTGGGCCAAGTGGCTATTCTTTTGTTCAAATCTGGTTAAAGCACGGACTGTGACACCCACATAGTGATCCATCCAAAACCAAGTACTACAGCCTAAACTCCAAATACCAGAGACTGAAATCCTCAGCATCTATCTCTGAACCTTTATTGAGTTGTTTTGCACAGGGCATTCTCTGTACTAGTTTGTTGTGGTTATAAAACAATTAGCAAAACAGCTTACATTTGTATTCACTTTCTATTCCATACTCTCCCTGTGCCATGTTTTTTCTTTCAAAATCCATTCCTTTCAAACAAAATAAATCTGTTGGAGATGTGTGTGTTAAAAAAAAAAAAGTAGATTCCTGGCCCCTTTCCCATTCTCTTTGTATCAGACACTTTCTAGGTAGAGCCTCAGAATCTCCATTTTAGCCAGTCCCCAAGCGATTGTTCTATACTTAATGTTAAGAATCACCACATGGAAGCGGGTGTGGCTCAGTGGATAGAGCCCCCGTTTACCATATGGGAGGCCCGGGTTCGCGTCCCGAGGCCTCCTTGTGAGGGCACGCCGGCCTGAGCTGTGCGGTGGGCTGATGCAGCAACCTCACGGCAGGAAGCGGTGTGGCTCAATGGATAGAGCACCCGTTTACCATATGAGAGGCCCTGGGTTCGCTTCCCG
>JAQZBX010047289.1:0-20540 GCA_029593785.1 Cabassous unicinctus | reverse complement strand
ATCCTGGCACATAAGAAGTCCCAATAAATATTTACTAAATGAGTACTGTTGAATCATCTAGTCTAATACCCTCAACACTTTATCTTGACAAAAAGATAAAGTTCAGAAAGACTTGATTTTCCAGAGATCACAAAACTAAATGGGTTGGGGAGCAGATGTAGCTCAAGTGGTTGAGCACCTGCTTCCCATGTATGAGGTCCTGAGTTCGATCCCTGGTACCTCCTAAAAAAAAAAAAAAATGAAAAAACCAATTCTCATTGGGGAGCAGATGTAGCTCAGTGGTTGAGCGCCTGCTTCTCATTTACGAGGTCTTGGGTTCAATCCCCAGTACCTCCTAAAACAACAACAACAACAACAAAAAGCTAAACGGGCAAAGCCAAAACCAAAAATAAACAAAACTAATATTTCCCAAACTTTAACAATGCTATTCCACTAATCTTTAATTACAATCCCCTAAAATCCATCATTAGTATAGTTATATAATATGCTAAGTAAAAGCCTTTCTACTCATCATCAATCAAAAGAACACTGCTGTGAACAGCCAGCCCATAAGGCAAGCGTGTGGCTTGGACGCAAATTACCATGTTGGCATGCTCCATCTGTGTTGGTTATTGTAACTGCTCCATGAGAAAAGGCATGCATCATTTAACACTCAACCAGGCAGAAAACCATCATTAAGAGAGGACCAGTACTTGTTAGGTAAGGAGCTGTGTTACACGAAAACCATTCTTTTTTTCTGATGTTAAAAAAAAAAAAAAAGGCCAATCCCAAGGTGCTATCTCTATCACCAGCCTAAATTACCTACCATATACTACTATGCTACTTAAAACACTGGTCCTTAACTAGAGTACTAGAGCAAACAAACCAAAACAGATACACAAGTCTACATACAAAGAATTTCAAGCAAGGGGTTCAAATTTCTTTTTGGGGCCAGATGTTGCCTTAAAATCTTGAGAGAACCAGGGCTACTGTCAGAGGCCTTGCTGTTAATAAAATCTCTGCACAGGGAGTAGGGTAGGTGCTACTGCCAGGTGAGTGGACCCCATCCTCTGCTGAGGCCACAAGCAATATTAAAAGGTCATTGATTTCTACCAACAGAGTTCAATCCATTGGTTAGGAACCCAAGACATATGAAATGAAAAAGTATACCATTCTATACCTCAAAAATGGAGGGAAGGAGGCTATCATTTGACCACTGAGGAAGAAAGAAACCAATAAAATTGTTCAACAAATGACAATTACATTTAAATAATACTGGCAATGTACAGACAGTTCCAATTCAGTTATTTCCTAGGTCTGACAAAACTTGTTTTCATCTCCTACTGTCATGACTCAACAGAGGGTATATAAAACACTTGCTGACACCCACAATCACTTGCTTATGTTCATCTCCCCAAAAAGCCTGGAGCCCAGGAAAAAGTCTTTTAAAATACTCTACTGTCTTCCTTTAAAGCATCAGATGTGAGAAAAACAAATACAGCAACCCAAATATAATAATGATTCAGCAGCCACCTAACTCTACTTAACAAATATTAAGGTGATGCTTCTCAAATATATGCATCAATTTAAAAGAAACTGATAAGGGAGTAAGAGAAGGGGGGAGAGGGAGAAAAAGAAAAAAGTATCTGGAAGGGGAAAAGGAGTAATAAAGACAGGTAGACTGTGAGTCCTTTTCATTATAGATTTAGTGTTCTCAAGTGTCAGAAGATCTAGAAAATATTATACCTTGTATTCAAATAAATGTGAAAACATTCCATAAACTATTTGCTAGTTTATATTATCTGTACCACTGCTCTCCACCACCTGTGAGAATAAATAAGAGCTATTTTTAAAATAAGCCAAAGCTGCCCACCTTTTATATCATACTCTATCTTTCTCATTGTTTCTTTGTTTTTAGGAATAACGGACCTATAAGAAAGACATAATTATTTCTAAATAGATGTAAGCAAACATCTGATTTAAATTAAACTCACACAAACAAAAAACATAAGTAGTAACCCTTTACTAGATCAAGTCTAGGCATGCATTTCAGAGCATGCATTTCCACCATGCTTTCTTTTTTTAACATAACCCAAATTTTGTCAGCTTCCCACCCTCTTCAACATGCATGCAGGTGGAGGCTGCAGCAATCATCCTCCTCTTAACAAGGAGATATGCAGAAAGTCTTTCGGTGACCTTCTGGTCTCTCTAAAAAGAGCCACAAGGAAGACGCCCCTTTTCTGCCTTTGGATATTGTGTATGTGACTCCTTAAATGTTATTGCCATCTTGGATCTACATAAGGGAAGAAGGCCTGAGGATAAACTGACACTGAGTTATCACTGGCAGATGCACTGGAAGAAGAACCACAGAGAAGGGGACCAGCCCCCTATCATGCCACACACGGCCCAATCCTATGTCTGAGCTTCCTGTTATGTGTGTAACATACTCTCCCCTATGGTTTAATGGGTTTCAGTTACTTGCAGCCAAAAGCATTCTGATATGAGCCTCTGCATATTCTGAGGCAGGTATTAGAAAATAAGCCTTAGGAAACTGGGAGCCCATGTAGAACTATCTCAGCTAACTGTCCCTCTGCACTGGGTTTTATAGCCTTTATACCTAAGAGTCGTGGTTGTGAAAATTTTCCTTTTTTTCTATGCTCAATTTTTAAAACTCTAATATTTAAGTTAATATTAATGAAATAATTACTTCTTTATTCTAACAACTCGAAATAAGAAGGAAACAATTTTTAAAAGATCTTAGGATTCATCAAATTGTAAGATTCCCCTTCTTCATATATTGAAGAGGGGGCTGTGAAATTAGAGCTGAAGTGATAAGCTTATTTGATAAAACAAATATTTTGTGTCATTGTGAGGCCACCCTTTTGTTTGAAATCAGTGAATCTCCACCTGGCCTGTCTCTGGCTGGAATCTGGACAGTACTGTCGTGCTCTCCCAACCCTCTTCCCCTGCATCCCTGGCACTGGTTGTTTTCTGTGAACACAGCAGTGAACAGATTCGATTTTGGACTGGCCCTGAGGAAATAGGTCAGGAGCCGTGTGGGCAAGAGGAAGAAATGACAGCAGTTGGAGAGCTGAAAATGAAGTGGGTTTTTTTTTTCTTTTTAACATTTTTTTATATTAGCAATAAACACAGTGGAAACAAACAAAAAAAGTATTAAGTCTCATTAAGTATTAGGTCAAGAAGGAGATGTGTGCCAGGCAAAGCCCTCTCTACAAACAACTAGGGCCCTCTCAGAAATAGATATTTTCTTGAGGTGAGAGCCAGACAACCAGAGGTCATACATAAATCATTAAGGACCCCAAAAAGCTGGACATGGTTATTTTCATAATCATAAAGTATATAAACCTTGCAATACTGAGGCATTCAGAACCCTGCTGGCTCATTTATCAATTTTGTACTCTGAGTTGTGAATTCAGAAATACTGATGACCCACATTTGCTCTAATTTCTTCTTCTCATGTGGCTCCTTCATTTTTATAACAACCAGAATTAGGCCACACTCTTTCCATGTGAGTCTAGTCTTTGAATAAAATAACGTGGGGGTCTGGAGATCAAACTCAGGTAGTCCAGCTATAGAGACCTTATATAACACTGCCACCAATCCAAAACACCTTCACTAGCAAATAGCCAGTGTGACAGTTTGAAGTTATTTTATGAATCACAAGAAGAAAAAGATTATGCTCTTGAACTATTCCTGTTGGTGTAGGGCCCTTTTGACTGGACCATGTCAGTGAGGCATGACTCAAATTGGATCTCCGCCCTCTTACTGGGGCTTTATATAAATGCAGACACAGAGAAAGATACACAGAAAGAGGACGCCTCCATTTTTGATCCTGCCACGTGAGAGATGACTCGAGGATCGCTTAATCACGACGCCCCCAAGAGGCTGGGCCCAGCTGAGAAGACGAGTCATATGTCTGATAGCCCATAGCTGAACTCGGGAAGAAAGCAGAGCAGCCAAAATTGAAAGAGGAGGCCCGTAAAGAGACAAGCCCTAGGCCTGGTTGCCCAGAGCTGAGCTCTGGAAAAGGCAGCTTCTGGAGGGGAAGACAGGGACCTCTGCAGAGATCCGCGGCCACCTTGCTTTGGCACATGGCAGGACACCAGAAGCAGCAGTAGCTGCCTTTGGTGAGAAAGCATCTTTGATGGTGCTTTGATTTGGACATTCCACAGCCTTGTAACTGTAAGCTTTACCCTAAATAAAATTCCTATTATGAAAGCCAACCCATTTCTGGTACTTTGCATCAGCAGCCCTGTGGTAAACTAAAACAGCAAGCACCCAGCATAATGCCTGACAATTATTTATAAAAAGAACAAAATTAATAAATCACTACTAATTTAAGGTTTTACAATCATTAACATGTTCTGAGCCCTCCCCACCCCACCCCCAATAAATTTCACCAACTTTCAGGGTGTGGGTTGTGTCAATGTCTTAACACCTCTCAAAAAAAAAATGTTTGAGTACTTTAGTACAATATGCATTGACACCAGCAATATAAATGAAAGAAATCCTGCCCTCAGCTTAGTGGAGGACATAGATAGCAAGACTAGCATTAAAATTTATTCAAACTTGTCACTGATTCAGAAATTTGATCATTTAGAATCAGAAATAACTGCCAGTTTGAAAAGCCACCACAGCTTTCATAAAAAAACTACCACTGCCATCTCCTCAGGAAGTCACACAACAGCCTTTCATGGGAAAGGCTAAACACCCATAAAATACAAATAGGAACGATGCTTTTTTAAAGAGCACTTGATTCTCATTCTCAACTTTATTTGCTAGACATATTTGCATATTTGCCTTCTAGCTGAATTCAAGTAACTTGAATAAAAAGCCAAATAAAGTAATCCTGATTACAATGTCCCTCAACATTAAAAATCCAAGCCAAACTTCATTTTTAAATTGATTAGGCTGGCCAAAAACTCAACAAGTAAAAAACTAGATGAGTTGAGAGTTCACTGAAACACAAGTGGCACATAAACAGTTGAAAAGATGCTCATCACACTCATCATTAAAAAAAAATGCAAGCTAAAAATCTCAGAATGGAAAAATCCAAAAGCGTAATCATGCAATCACTGAGCAAGGCTATGGGAACAAAGGCATTCTCAAAGAATTACTGGTAGAAGAGCCAATTGGTACAGGCGCAATGGAAGTCAAATTGACAACAGGTATTAAAATTACAAATGTGTATATATATTAACCAAGTAATCCCACTTCCGGGAATGCATCCTACAAATACATTTGCACACATGCAAAATCATTATGTGTAAGTTGATTCACTACAACACTGCTTGGTAATAGCGAAAGGTCAATGTCCATCACAAGGAACATTATATAACATTCATACAACAGAATTCTAAGGAGCTGTAAAGGAAAAAAAAAAAAAAAAAAGATGAAGGTTCCCCATTCCAGATACAGAAATGTATTTCCAAGGTACATTGTTAAATACAAAAGCAAGATTCAGAACAGCACATACGAGATATTAACTTATGGGACAAAACACAGTGTGGAGAAGTTATAAATATATGAATACACAATATGTGGATAAGTACACACACATTTGCCTGTCTGTGCAAAAAGAAACAATGAAAGCATATAGAAGAGTGACAGGGATCATGGGTAATGGTGGAAAAGACCTGCTAAGAGGTCCAGAGGTGAAGATACGAGAGATGTTTCACCGGGGAGAAGTTTGTACAAACTGAAGCACTTACATACTATTTTAGCAGGACGACATTTATGCAAAGAGATACCTTATGCATTAAGTGAACCCAGATTGGCTGGTCTGCTTTCTGGGAGACAACCTGAAAGCCACAAGGGACTGGCAGGGTGCCACCCTGCCGGGCCACACAGCTCTGACCACACAAATGAAAAGCAGCATATGCTGAGTACAGAAACCTTCCAGTCTATTCCAGCTTGGCCAAGTAGCATTAAGAGGGCCTGAAGTAAAGCTAATTTCCTGCCATATGAAATGTAAGACTATCTCTACATCCTCAAAGCAACTGATTTCTGCCAGCCTCCAACTCAGTACCCTTTACAAACCTACCCCTTACCCCACAGACAGCTCTCTTAAAGTAGTATAAGCTCAAAACCTATGGTTTTAAGAGCAGCCAGGTATATTTTTACTAAGAAGTATGTCAATTCTTCATTTTAAAAAAATACACATAGTTCCTAAGAAAACCTTGCTAGTATTTTATTCTTTTCCCCTCATAGTGGAGTTGAAACAAAAAGGTTTCTTTCACTAACAATAATACTAGTGCATACACAGCTGAGCCAAAAGAATTATTCCTATTTTCTGTTGGAATACTGAGAACAGGGCACTTGGAAATAGATTTCTCTGAAACTTGGGGAAATTTATTAAAAGGGAGGATAAAACAGAATGGGAAGATTCTTATTAAATTTCTCATCTGGCCACATATAATCCCCAATCTCTTTTAGCACTTCCTCTCATTTAGAGGGGAAAACAGGGACAAAACTGTCCTGACAAGCACCAGGATGTCGTCATGTTTCCTGTCCACACCTCTTCCCTGTCCCACATCTGCTCCTACGCTCACAAGAGGAGAGCAATATTCTGTGCAGATGAAAAACTATTTGTTCCTGGTAGAGTGTGCAAACATCCATGGCTTCTCGATGGATGTCTCTGTGATGTTCCTGGCATTTTGGAAACATTTATTGGACCATCATCATCTGATGCTCTATGGAAAAGAAAAATGTGCTAATGTGCAGTTTCACCCAGGGACATCCTAACTAGGCTCAAAACAGAGCAGAGCCAAGGCCAACAATCTCCCCTGGTCATGACAGAGAGCTGGGAGGATACTTCTGGGCTCACCCCAAAATTACCTTATACTGCCTTATGCATAGGATCTCTGCCCCAGTCCTATCATTAAACTCATGCCCACCTGGTATTGAGTGGCCATCTACAAAACAGTCAGTACATGCTCCACAGAATATGCTGTCTGTAGCTCTAAGCAGGGCACTCATGACAAGCAGGGCAGGACTGAACTTAGATGTATCTGGTCAGGTAAAACTCTATCACTTCAGCAATAATAGCTGAAATATCTTTAAATGTTATGTACCATAAAACAGAAGCTTTATTCTTCTAAATTAGAAATGGAGGGTAAGGTCAGATTTTTTTTTAGGTGGTACCAGGGACCGAACCCAGGACCTCAGTACACGGGAAGCAGGTGCTCAACCATTGAACTACATCCGCTCCCTAACAAGAGTTGGTTGGTTGGTTGGTTGGTTGGTTGGTTTAGGAGGTACCAGGGATGGAACCGAGGACTCGTACATGGGAAGCAGGTGCTCAACCACTTGAGCGACATCCACTCCCCAGGTCAGATTTTAAAAGAGCCTACAAATCTTTGCTTTTCCAAAATTAAGAAAGAAATGGGTAAGACCCTTTCATAATTCATTACTAGGATTTTAGCTCATTAGGAAGGGATAAGCAGCACCTTTCTGTACTTTCTTCGATTTCATACTCTCTTTTATGCCTGGACATTCCCTTTGCAGGTAGAAAAGGAGAGTCAAATAAGGAACAAATGAGCTTTCTCATTTAAGTTGGGGTCTGGAGAGAACATAGAGGCCGTGAAAGAAAAGGAAAGGAGCTTCAAATTATTTTAATTACGTAACTTTCTGGGTCAAATATACCAATATAATTCAACCAACATACTACTACTTTTTTTGACTCACTCTCTAAATTCTGCAGCTAAAACATAACAGTGGTTGTCAGGAGGCTCTTCCCAAATAAGCTAACGACAAATCTGCCAAGGTTAACTGCACAGGATAAATGGACAGGCTGCAGACACTGCATTTTAATAAGTCGTAAGACAAAAGCTTGTCAAAGTCAATCAACTCCCCACACTCTGACAAGTCCACCAGGCTGGAGCCTACGCTAAGCTCACACTTTCAAATCCTCTTCTCCATAAGCTTTGGCGCACTGCTGTCGACAGCCATAAATACCTAAACCCTATCAAAATCACATAATTCACTTTTAAAGTGTTGGTCATTAGCTCTTCTGCTGTTTTATATATTATGGAACCACCAAAGAGTTTTACATATACTGCAAAAGATGAGACTATAAGCGGGATGGTTTTTCTAGCTCAGGTAAGCAGATCTGAACACTGGCACCAGCCCATTGGTCAGTCAGCAGATGGCAGAGTGTTAGCATTAGGACCCCCCCCAATCCCGGCATGAGAAGAGCAGCTGGCCTGGGAAAAGCTGTAACTACAATGGAATTACAGACATGACATTTGGAATGTTATAAAACATTTTTCAAAATGTGCTAAAAGAATGAAAAAGAAAAGTATTTCTATTCTGAGCATTAGATTAGTTCAAAACTACCTTACTACTTAGTAAGAGCTTCAAAGAACTCTTTTTAGATGGTGGCAGCTTGGACAAGTTTTCACTTGAACTAAATGTATTTGTTTTCTTGAAGGTAAGATACTCAAAGTTGTGCAAACATGATTTGGTAGAGGATCCTGCTGAAACCATGCCAGGTACTCAACCTTCAGAGTCCGTCAAAACATCCAAGCAAAACTAACGTCAAAGTTAAAATTTTACTTTGCCAACTAATATCAAGGTTAAAATTTACCTTTCCAACTCTGTTTGTGATCCAGGGATGATGTTAAACTACGGTCCATTCATGTACCATATAATCTGCGCAGGAATTCTACAGAGCACAGGAGGGGCAAGGGACGAGTACTGGCTAAGTCTTCAGCATCGGCTAAACACAGTTCTCATTTCTTCAGTCACCACATCCAAGTTACCAATAATTTGGAAGAGACAATTCTTTGTGGGGACAAAAAAAAAAAAAAATAGGAAACAAACTTTCCAAGTACACATATGCCCAGAAAAAGAGTCATTACTCCTGTGGTGTAGGAGCATTACCTGCGGTGTCAACAATGAAGAAGGAAATTACAGTGATCATCTGCAAATTATAGCAGTACTGCTTCTCATTTTGTTAGAAAGTAGAATCAAAACAAGGATCTATTTGAAGAAAAGTTGTTAGACTAGCAGATCGTGTAAAGAAAAAGCATGAGGGAAGCGGGTATGGCTCAGTGGATAGAGCTCCCGTTTACCATATGAGAGGCCCCGGGTTCGCTTCCCAGCGCCTCCTTGTGAGGGCAGGCCAGCTCGTGCAGCGCCGTGGGCTGATGCAGCAAGACCTCACAGCAAGGGGGAGATAAGCAGACACAGAGAAGACACGCAGCGAATGGACACAGCAACACAAGCAGCAAGGGGGGGATGAATAAATAAAATAAATAAATCTTTAAAAAAAAAAAAAAAAGCATGAATTTTTTTTCTCAACACAACGGATTAAATATTCAGCAATAAAAGATGCTAATCCTTATTGGAGCAATATTTTCTTAGATGCGGCAACCTCAACACAATACATACTTCTTGATACCTGTTAATGGCCACTGATCAGCAGGCACTAAAAAATGTGGATTTAAATCCCGGAGAGCTAGAGCACAGGTTATGTTAATTCAAACAAGTTAGCATGAAAACGGAGCATTTTATAGAGCAATGAAAGAAACCTGCCATCCTTTAATACGTCAAAAAAAATTACTGTATACTATTTATCTTAAATAGTCTTCACTGGGCCTTAGGAAATAATCAATATTCATAGAGAATATATATAAAACTGAAGAAATCAATTGCGAAACAGCAAGACAAATAAAATCAACCAACCAACTAGCTTGATTATTCTCATAGGTCAAGCCTGAGAAATTTTTATGTTTAAGATACCCTGAAATATTCAACATTCACCTTAAGAATGCAAGCAAGTGGTCTAAAACAACTCTGGCCACTAAAAACAATACCTTTTATTTTGGTTAAAATATAACTGAATATATTCCCTTGCCAAACACTACATATACCCAAATTCCATCTGCTCTGTACATTAGTATTTTTTATATCCTCAGCCACCTGGATATTTAATCACACCTCAACAGCAAACTTCCTTCAAATGCAAAAACAAACCTATGCCATTGCAACAGAAATCTCAAACTCTCCCCATGAAATACTTACACAGCTTTTAAGGACATCAAGCCAGCTGTCTGCTGTTCCTTGTCAGAAGACTATGGAAGGCAGAAGAAAATCCAGCGTCCACAAGCTTAATGAACAAGACTGGCCCCACCCAAGCCAATCCCTGCTGGAGAAGGGCATGCTCAGTAGGAGAGCCCAGCTTGGTTCCAAGTCACTTCATTCCTCAGCAACAAAAATGCAAATGGGTCAAGGAGACACCCTCATCTTCCTGCTGCCTGTTCTACTCACTAAGTGAAGAACCCTTCTACATAAAGAATAGTGTTACTAATACAACCATAATTCTACAATCATAATTTTTATAATTCTGCTACTGGTGAGAATTCTTTTCCCTATTTAAAATTAAGTTTTCATGTGTATGGTTTTGCTTTGGGTCCCCGCCCCCTGGCTTAGTTTTTATTTGACATTTTAATCCACCCTATTAATAGTCACCAAAAGTATATGTAATTAAGATAGTCTAATCATTTTTACTAAACTACTATAAACATATATTCTTTCAGATGTAGAAAAACAGTGCAAATGCAGTCCAGTTTTCAGTATACAAAAATGACATATCTATTTTGATTCATTTTTAAAAGATTCTGCTTTATTTTTGTCATTTTAATCCACCCTACTACTAAACACCTAATAGTTACTAATAGTAAATATAAACAAGATGTAGTTTAATCATCTTTGTTTATCAACTACTATAAACTGCTAGATTTTTCAGATGTAGAAAAATAAGGCATATGCAGTCCAGTTTTCACTATATAAAAGTGAAATATCTCTTCAATTTAATTGTAAAAGAACCTGTTTATGCAATCAAATTGTATATAATAATGCACACTGGTTTTAACCTAGGTAGTATAGGTACTATGTTATAGTGATAAAGTTGATCAAGTCCTATTTTATATGCCCTCCTAAACTGAGAAATGATTGATACATAAGTTAATCCTACATCACTATTAACCAATCTGGCAAATAAATGCAAACATATAGGGAAGCAAACTAAATGTAAAAGTCACTAAAGAAAACCGTTAAGTCTAAGATTCAAGTCACGGAGATGTGACAACTCATTTTCCTTAACTCTGTAGTACAGCTGTCCTTTCCCCATTACATTTTCACAATTTAAATTCCATTTTTTCCCCACTGTATATATTTACACTAACAATTCAGGACTGAGATGGTCAGACTGTGGACACAGGTACAGATTTTTACAACCTCATCTTGCTACCATACTGCTCTCCTATCAAACAGCTCCTAAGTCAACGAGTAATTATCTGTTCACATTTATCTACAGCAAAATATTTAAAAACAAGTGGTATGCTTTAATCACACACACAAAAAAAAACCACTTTAAATAAACAAGATGTCACCTGTACCAACAACTGGCAGAGAAAGAATAAGAGTTGCAATATCAGAAGACTTGTGGGTTTTAGTAGCTGCTCCAAAGAGATTAATCTCTGTAAAGATAAGAAAATACAAAACTAAAAGTTATTCTATATAATGGAAGCAAACATCACTATCTGCCACAAAGTTTTTCACTGGTTCACAATGGGCAATTTGGTGAATTTTTTGTACAGCCAATTTCACCCAATTCAGGGCATCAACCTTTATTCAGATTTGTTCTTCCTCCATGTTTTAATGTTAAATGTACCTTTTAGTAAATACTGATGGTGCACATGGTAGATTTGTTTTAATATGCTTACCTGGGAAAATACCAGCTCCAAACCTTTTCCTCAAATGTATTGCTTCTTGAAACCCAGATATCTGAGAATTACTGACCCATGGTCCTGGATCCAGTGGAGAGGACGCTATGGCTTGGCAAACTCCATCTCAGGCCTCTTTCATCACCCATGTGCTCCTGCCATCTTGTCTTACTCTCTTACCCCTAAACCATGAACCCCATGCTACTGCTCCACTCTCTGCATGATTCAAAATAAAACATCCTGCTTGTGAGGCACCTGATGCTCATTGTACAAATCAAGACAGTGAGCTATTTTGTAGCACTATGATTTGCAAACAGAAAAGTCCTTTTACCTCCTCTTATTATACAGGGGATAAAAAGTTTAGACTATCAGAACTCAGAGAAATTAAATGAGTTCCCAAACTTATATACCAGTAAGGTAAAGCCAGAATTTATACCCAGGTTGGTCTGGATTCAAAGCCAATACACTTTTCCACAAAAGTCATATCACTTCTACTTCAACTTCTATTGTAACACCCTTGTTTTCCAAATGAGAATACTGAATCCAGAAAGGTAAAATGACTTATACAAGTTATCCAGTGAATTATTGGCAGAGAACTACACAAACCAGGTCCAGCATCATTTAAACTATTCATTTCTAGTAAGGTTTTAAACACACCCATGTGAATAAAATATAGAAGAGGAAACAATCGCAGATGTATTAATATAAAAAACTTTTAATATGCATTTGTATCTATTATATGTCTTGGGCAGATACAAAAATGTCATGTTTTGACATTCTCTCCAGTTACTATATTAAAAAGGGATATTAGAAATTTATTCTCAGAATATTATTTTTAAAATATTCAAGGAGTGGGTTGGGTTACGGTAGGGAAACATTTTTTATTTGTTTATGTGAGTTTGTATTTTAATGGAGATCCAGCATCATAATTTCTTGACCTTTAAAAATTGCCCTACCTCCTGGCTTAGGGGATAGGAAATGGAAATGAAAAAGAGGTAGAGGACTTAATTTGATGGGTCACTAAAGCTCCAAAACCATAAGGGACATAAACTGCTGGCAGAAAATAAAGTCACAAGTGTCACAGAAAAGGCAATGAGTAAGCCTTTCACAGTTTTCCCAATTCTATTCATCATCTGAAAAACAATAATCTGCCAGAAAAACGCAGACAACATAAAAAAAGCAGACAATTTCTGGCATAACCCTAAAATAACCTTAGAAGTACTCAGGGAGAAAAAAAAACTTTTTTTATTCTACTGATTTTATAGAGAATCCAATCTTCCAAACTACAAACTATTATGCAAATTTCTATTTCCTGAACAAACATGGAGAAAAGCTTTACGACTCTTACATACCGGATAGAAAATATTATAGACCAGTTGAAGTTTACTAACAGCACACATTTCATACGATCACTGCTATTGATATGTCTAATGACAGCAGGAACAAACAAAAGAAAACGGCACTCCTTCCATGGTTCCCACGTTCACGTTCTCTTAGTCACAGTCTACTTTAAGCCCACAATTTAACTTTCCTCAGACTCTAAATCTGGAATGATTTGCAAAACCGCACATGAATCAAAGTTTCTTCCCTACAACATCTTAACATGTTAGACTCATGTTAAATCACATTAAATTATAAAATATTAGAAAGTGGTATTGATTTGTGAGACTCTGTGAAGGAATACACCACATGACCACAGATTTTACAGGGAGTGTGGAGGGAAAATGGAAGCAGGTAAAGGAGCAGAAAAGGGAATAGGGGGGCGGAGGGTGTTTTGAAAACATCTAAAAAGTGTTAGGACAGAGCTTTTAATAACCTCCTCTTTTTTAAAAATTAACTTCCAAAGTCAAAAGCATCACTTCTAGAATTACAGAATCACACCAGTACATTAATCCAGCAGCATTTTAAAATGTATTATTTTTCCTTCCACTTAAGTTTAAGAAACATTTGCTGAGTTCCTCTTTTGGACCAGACACTGGTCTAGGTCCTTAGGACTGGAAGGTTCTTCCCTGTACCAGCCCTCAGGGAGTTCAGTCTAGCAGAGAAGACAGACACATAAGCAAAAAAAGTTACAGCACATGTGGTAAGGGCCATAATAACTACAAGAAAGGCACTGCAGAAGAAGTGGTCAGCTTCACTTGGAGAGGTCAAGGAAGGCTGTGTAGGCACATACACTCAGGGCCCATTTCTTCTCTCACACAAAAGAAAAGATGCTACTGCTGATAACGTGGTAACAAAACCAAGCTACTTTAAGGATTAGAGAAATAAAAGCACTTGTCCATTTCATGCAAAGCAGGCACAAAGATCTTGCTAGCACCTGTGCAACACCCTACATATGACTGAGCAAATGAGATTTTTATAGAATCAAAGAAGTTTCGAGCCAAAAGAGGCCTTGTCATCCATGTACCTCCAGCCCTTGCCTTTCACATGGGGAACATGGGCCCAGGAGTTAGGTGACTTGTCCAGGTTACATAGTAAGTCAGTGACAGAACCCAGGGCTACGTGTCAGATTCTGGCTAATTCTAAGAGCCTTTCTCTATAGCAGACCACCCTGCTTGGATGAGAAGGATAGGAGACAAACACTGATAAGGAGAGAAGTGAACAGAGGCTCTCTATCCTGCCTAGGGGCCAGAAAAAACAAACAACCCAGAAACTGGAAGTTCACCAACCTAAAATGGTCCCCAGCTCTGCACCAACCTCTGGACCCAAGAAGAACCCTATACCCACCTACCCCCAAAAAAACATGTTTCCAAAAATAAAGAGGTCTTTTCCAAGAAATTACCTACTTTCCCATTCTGAAAGAACACTAATTATTTTCAAACAGCCTGGATAGGGTCCCATGTTGCCACTGAGCTAAGCGGGCTAAGAACCAGCAAATACCCTGCCTATACAATGGAGTCGTTGGAAAGATCAGAGGGGATCACAGTGAAAGGACTGGCAGGCTGCAAAGAGCTACCAAACGCAGGTTACTATTCAACACAAAATTTCAATCGTCAAAAAATTCATCAAGGATTTTCCATAAAAATGCTTGAATGTATCATTCAACAATAACTGCATGTTATTTTTTTTTAAATCAAACCTTAACATATAGTGCTCTCCTACCAATCCCATTTATCTATTTTTTTCCTCAATTTTTGGAAGGGAAACTGTCCTGTCCCATGCCCCCATAACTTTCATTCTCCTTTTTTTTTCTCTCCTTTCCGTTAAAACAGCCACAACCGTTCCAAGAGGCCCTACTTCTTGGAACCCTATAAACACCAAACATTTCAACACAAGGCTCCTACTAAAAACAAGGTACATAAAGTTGCACACTGCTTCTGCGTGCCTAAGTAGTGTGCAACTCTGCCTCGCACCCTAGGATTGTATGACCCCCTCTGGGGCCTCCTCCTCACTTCACCTGACATGATCTTCCATCCACCAGCGGTATGCCATCTGCACTGATTTGGGTCCTTCTTTGTGAACCCGGCATATTTCCAACCTTCCCAGCTTTATTAGCTCTATAGTTTGAAATTGCAGTTTCACCTATTTCTTTCACTTTGACCTCTAAAATTTACTCCCTAACCTGAATTCTGAAAGAAAATCCTAACTACGAGTGCTAATATGTCCTCAAACCACAGCCCCCACCCACCCAACACAATAAACAAAAAATATCCCAGCATACTCAAGCTTACCTTTGCCCATGAGATCTCAATTATAATTCAGTACTTTTAAGTTTCTAAGATCCATTCACCCAATGAAGGAATTGCTCTTTGCCTACTGGGAATATAGACCTTTGTAAAACCAGGCTCCCCGCAGTGTGATGGAGGAGCATTTAAATAAATAACTACACTACAAGGATAATAAGAGCTATAATATAAGCATAAAAATGTGCTACGTGAACAATTTAACAGTAACTGACTTGGTGGGGGAAGAATGCTTCCCAAGTTGACATTTTGAGCTGACCTTGAAGAATAAATAGGAGCTTATTGGGTAGATAAGTGGGTATAAGTACACTCCTCACAGTGGGAACAGTAAGTGAAGGGCACAGAATCACAAAAGATAAATGTGCTGCAGAGAACGGTGAGTCCCTCTTCTGCCTGGAACACAGGGTGGGGAGTGGTGGCGATGAGACAAGAAAGGGAGGCAGCAGCCAAATAAAGAGCAATCAGTATGCGAATCTCAGATGGTTTTACTTTATCTTGTAGGCAAGAGAAAATGCTATTAATTCTGCATTTCTGAAAGATTACTCTGGCAAGCCATGTGAGAACAAGTGACACAATGAATGGAAACTAGTTAAGATGCCGCTCCAGTGGCCCAAAATGAAGTAAAGAAATATTTAGTAGGTGAAATGGGCAGGACTTAATCAAATGAACTGGACTGCAGGAGTAAAAGCAAGCAAAGTTCCCAGGTTCCTGATAGTCAAAGATCAGATGGTAGTGCCATTAACCTAGAGATGAACTTTAAAGTATGAAAGAGGGATAAAGGAAGCAAAGACTTCCACTTAGTATGCCTTAGGTCTCAAGTGTCTGTGAAACATCGAGGTGGAAAATCAGGAAGCTGGTTGGAAAGGTATGGCTAAATGACAGAGTATGAGTTTCCATGCTAAGATCTGGAACTACTTGGTCAATCAGTATTATTTGGAGCCAGGGAGTTGGATGAAACCCAAGGCAAAGGAAACATTAAGGAAAATGCTTATAATAAATTCCCAGGCAGAGAGCAAGGAACCCATGAGGAGGGTGGGAAAGACCAGCCTAAGAGGGAAGCAGGGCCAAGAGAGCAAACCACGCTGGGAGGAGCAGCCAATGGGGGCAAGGGCAGACGCCTCACATGTCACCAGGGTGTGGGGTGTCATGGAAGATTGCTGGAAACCACAAAGAGCAAGTTCAGTGGACGGTGATAAAAACTCAAGTTGTGGAGGAAAAAATAATAGGAGAGAGTGAAAGCAAGATGTAACAAGTGTGAATAACTCTATTTGATCACTGAAGAAAAGGCTCGAAAAAGGGAAAGTAACAAGAACAAGAAGTGCACCGTTCAAGGAGGATGTTTATGTACAGGAGATGTTTCGGTTGTTTTGTTTGGTGCAGACTTTTGGTAGGACAGACAAAAGGGAAAGGCTGAATACACAAAGGAGAAAGAAGGGGAAATGGATGGTATGCAGTTCAGAAGAGATGGGAGGAAAAGGACCAAAACCCCAAGAGAAGAGTTCAACCTTGTACAGGGCACCTCTTCCCTAGAGATCAAAGGGAAGAGTGATCAGGAAGGCACACGGCTGGGAAAGGAAGGGGTTTAAGGCAGCTAGGAAGATGGGAGCAGATCTGAACCCCGATTACTATCCCAAATAGCTTTGATAACTTTAGAGCATTTAAAGGAGAAGGGGAAAAAGAAAATAACACTAAGGAGAAGGGAGATATTTTGGAGAAAATATGGTCAATCTCCTAGAATATATTCAATGATCATTCACTTAGCACTCATGGCAACACACGATTTAAAACAAATTACGATGACCTGGGGAGTCATTGGTTTTTTAAACTATTCAAACACAGGGTATGGGATTCCCTGAATAATCTTCTACCTTCTAATACACTAACCTGATTTGTAATTCAATATCTGTTAAATTACACAGAAGAACTTAAGTCAGTGCCATCTTCCTGCCAGTATAGGGGCAGAAAAGAAATAATAAAGTACAAGGCTTGGGGAGGAGTGTTTTGTTTTGATCCTAAGTGTGTCCCAAGGGCTTGGCTAAATTTATTTTGTGAGATAAAGTAATTATAACTGTAATTCCTATTCTATTCTCAACCTGTGTCTCCATAAAATGCAATTTAAAAGACAAGATAATGGAGATCACCATCACCACCAGAGCCCCATAAGAACATGTGAAAGGTTATAAACAAAACTCCTTTCATAGAGTTGAATCTTTTCCAGGGTGGGCCTTTAAGGCATTCTGACAGTGCACACAAATACTATCTCTGGAAAAAAACCAAAAGGCACAGCTGCAAGACATCTTCCACTGAAGTTGTAAATGACTCAATGGCACTCTTCCTTTGAGGCAAGAGAGTCTATAAAAACCAGAAGCAGAGCTATTTTCCCTACAAACTGCTCTGTGGAACTGCTTTCTCCTTATCCAAATTGCAGCTTTGTTAAAAAATAGACAGCATGGCCAGTATAACTTCATAGTAAATCTGTAGAAGGAAATATAAATAAAACTTGAACCAAGTACCTATATATGGTTTTTATTAAGAAAACCCCAATTGAACCAAAACTAACCTAAAATACATGAAAACACGCATTTTTAAAATTACAATCCATCACCATCACAAACAGAAAACTTGGATTTGCATTAGCAAAATTTTTGTTCAAACCTCTAAGGAGTAACAGTGACCGAAATATTTTAGATGAATACTAAATTAATTTGAATTTTAATTTGTTTACGCTTATGATATCTGGATATTTATGACAGCTGAGAATAAAAAAATCAAAGACATTTCAAAATCAATTAGGAATAACCCCAACGTAAGAAAGTCAAGTCAGGTTTTACATCAATGCTTTATTCTGTGATGCTTTTGCTGCTGTAATTTTGACTACATTTCTATAGCAACATCAACAAATACTCTTATTCAAATACTTCTGCAGCCAAGACGAAAACCAATAACCACTTCTTCAGTTTATTTCTATTAAAGCTTCCAACATAAAATCAACCTTCATAAACTTCATTCCAGATGTTTCAAAAGCTAAAGCTGAAATATTTAACAGTTGCAATTAACCACAAGTGTCAGAAATTCTCAAATTCTTCAGATGGGAAGTTAATGACAGGGAAAGTATAATTTTGTTTCTTTGACAAAAATTCATTGTGAACAACAAAAAATACAATAGAGAGAAATAAATCAAAGTAATTACAAACAAATGACTTATTTGGAAAATTATCTAAATTCTAGAGAGAAAGAACATGGAAAATTTTGTGCCAAAAAAGAAAGAATTCAATTTTCTAAAGCCAAGAGATAAGTAAATTTCTCGGCATAAGTTTCAGACATACTTTTAAAACCACTTTTGTTAGTACTACTGTTTTGAAATAAAAATAAATAGTAATAGTAATAGGCCTATTTTGATAGCAAGCTCTCTGCTGAGGGCTTAACATCCTCATTTACATGTCAAAATATCTCTGCACAGCAAGTATTATCAAGTTCATTTTATATGTGAGGAAAATGAGACTCAGAAAAATTAAACCACTTCCCTTAATAAGCATGGCATGCAAAACAGAATGGAGATGGACAAACCTGCATATCTGAATCCTGGCTCAATCACTTAACAACTATGTAGGCTATAGACACCTGATTTGAATCCAATTCTATTTTATGTGAAATCTGTTCTTGACATTATCCCATGGCCTGATATATCTCAACAAACTCCAACAAGTGGCCTTTACATAAACAGTCTCACCTATCCATGTCTCACACACTCGCACATGGACTTTACTACACACATTAGGACTTATGGGCTTCTACTCTAATATTTTCTCCAATTTGTTTGAAACATAATGGTAACCGTATTAGTCAGCCAAAGGGGTGCTGTGTAAAGGGTACTTATTTGGGGTGGAAGCTTACAGTTACCAGGCCATAAAGCATAAGTTACTTCCCTCAACAAACTCTATTGCCATGTGTTGGAGCAAGATGGCTGCCGATGTCTGCCAGGGTTCAGGCTTCCTGGGTTCATTTCTCTCCGGGATCAACTCCTCTGGCTTCTCCACAAGGTCAGCTGTAGACTATGAGGCTCTCTAGGCTTTGCCTCTCTCCACAGGCCAGCTGTAGACTATAAGGTGAACGACCAAGTTCCTCTGTGTGCTTACTTCCCAGGTCTCCAACTCAAGACTCCAACATCAAAAAACTCCAACTCTGTCCTTTGCCATGTCTTTTATCTGTGAGTTGGTGGGCACGGACTCAATGCCCTACTGACATGGCCCAAAGACCTAATCATAATTTAATCACGCCCAGAGGAACAGATCAGTATACAAACATAACCTAATATTTCTTTTTGGAATTCATCAATAATATCAAACTGCTACAGTAACTGTGAAATACAACTGAAAATTGTGCATCTATCTTTCAAACACATACACAGAACATCAACACTTACCTGGCATTTAATATTAATGGCTAGATATAACACACTGTGCTTTCCTTCAAAGCACTAGAACTATTTGGGAATCTTTGAGAAGCCCCAATGAAAACTCTTCCTATGAAATACAAATGGCTAAAAAGCACATGAAAAAATGCTCGACATCGCTAGCTATTAGGGAAATGCAAATCAAAACCACAATGAGATATCATCTTACACCCATCAGAATGGCAGCTATCAAAAAAACAACAGACTATAAGTGTTGGAGAGGATGTGGAGGAATGGGAACCCTCATCCACTGCTGGTGGGATTGTGGAATGGTCCAGCCACTGTGGAGAACAGTTTGGCGATTTCTCAGAAAACTAACGATAGATCTTCCATATGATCCAGCAATTCCACTACTGGGTATATACCCAGAAGAGCTGAAAGCAAAGACACGAACAGACATATGCACACCAATGTTCATAGCGGCATTGTTCACAATTGCCAGAAGTTGGAATCAGCCACAGTGCCCATCAATAGATGAATGGATAAGCAAATTGTGGCACATACATACAATGGAATATTACTCAGCTGTTAGAAGGAATAAAGTGCTAACACATGGAATAACATGGATGAATCTTGAAGACATTATGTTGAGTGAAGCAAGTCAGGCATTGAAGGAAGAACAGCTTATGACCTCATTGATTTGAATTGAGGTAAGATAAGAGTTTGTGAGAACCA
>JAQZBX010047288.1:0-20514 GCA_029593785.1 Cabassous unicinctus | reverse complement strand
AACTATATGGGGGGCAGATGTGGCTCAAATGGTTGGACATCCGTCTGCCATATGGAGGGACCAGGGTTTGATCCCCGGGACCTCCTGGTAAAATAAAAAATATATAGAAGGTGCATGTGCCACCAGGCCCCACTGAGCAATGTAGCAAGATGACGATGTAACAGGAGAGAGACACGGGAAAGCCAAGATGAGACATGCTGAAAAACCAGGAACCAAGGTGGCGCAGGTGGCAAAACGTCTCTCTCCCACATTAGAGATCCCCAGGATCAAATCCTGGTGAAGACTGGAGGAGAAGGATGAGAAGAGAGGGCAGGAAACAGACACAGAGAATTGTCCAGCGAATGGACACAAAACAGCAAATGGGGTGGGGGGGAGTTAAAATGGATAAAGTAAATAAACAAATCTAAAAATATCTATATGTATCAATAAAATTAATTTTTTAAAAAACTATATGAACCCCAGAAAAGTATCATTCCTGGGGAGATAAACCTATTATAAGTAGTGCCTTTTGATTAGTTTACTTCTGTTAAGGCATGGCCTAGGGGGGTTCTTAATCCTGTTACTGGAGTCCTTTATAAGAGAATGTAATTCAGAGAGAAATCCACAGAAGCCGAGAGAAAAACCATAGAAACAAAAAGCTAGAAGTGCTTGACACCTGGAAGAAAAGAGTGAGAGCAGCAGATGCTGCCATGTGCCTTGCCATGTGACAGAAAAGTCCAGGATCACCAGATCCAGTCTTCAGGAAGAAGGTATCATCTTGATGATGCTTGGACATTTTCACAGCCTCAGAACTGTATGCTTGTAAGCTAATAAATTCCCATTGTAAAAGCCAACCCATCTCTGGTGTATTGTTTTTGGTAGCCTAGTAGACTCAAAAGATGTTGATACCAGGAAAGTGCAGTGCTGTGATTGCAATTATCAACAATGAGGGAATAGCTTTATAAACGGGTAAGAAGATGATTCTGGAAGAATTGTGAGATGCTGAGAAGTCCCAGAAAGAAATGAATCCTATGTCATGAGAGCAAGGAAGCCCCGAGAGACAAGCCCAATGCCAGCCTGCAGCTGAGAGAGAGGAAGCTCAGAGAGGAGAGATCAGCATCATCTTGCTTCAACACATGGCAACTGTCTTTGGTGAATAAGCAACCTTGAGTTGGTTTCTTGGGCCTTGTAACTATAAGCTTTTACCCCAAATAAATACCTTTATAAAAGCCAACAGATTTCTGGTACTTTGTATCAGCATCCCTTTGGCAGACTAATACAGATGGTTTGGAAAATTCCGAGCTTCCAGAAAAATAAGTCCCCAGAGAATAGTGCTCCATGTGATGATGTAACTGAACATGGAATCAGTCAGCCATTTCAGTGCAAGTCAGGATTGGAAACGCAGTTATGCAGAAAGGATTTGTGGAAAGTCCTACTATCTGAGGGTTAGACCCCTGTGTACTACATAAGAAACCGACAAGTTTTTTGCAAGATCTGTGTAAGGGGAACAACTGCCAGCCTGGAATAAAAGGGGTAGAAAATGGACAGATTGAAGGAAAAATGACTTCAAAGGCAGAACCATGGAAGATGAGGTTGAGACCAAAGACATACTGTCAGATCAAAAGAGCAGACCCACCTATGTATGTGGAAAAGGTGAGTATATGCCCCAGAGCTTGGAAAGGGTGAACCTTCTATCTCATTGTTTAGGAAAAGTGTTACCACCCCTGTGTTTTCAGATGCCTAGGGGATTGTGGAGAGGCTGACCACCACCCTGATGCTTGAGGAGAGTGAAGCCTAGAGTCCGGCTGCCACCCAATGCTTGACAAAGGTGGAGCAGAGAGCCTGGTATAACCCCAATTCTTGAAGATGTTGGAGCCTTCACCCCAGTGTTTGGGGAGAGCATGGCCATTGCACAAGCCGTTGGAAAGGGTAGGGCTGCCACTGCATCAGGCTCTAAGGACAAACCATTGTGCCATAGGATGACTCTCAGACCTTGAAATCTAATGGAGCATATTCTAAGGGGTTTGGGAATTGTTTGGGGCCCATGACCCCCTGTTTGCCTTCCAATTTCTCCCTATGGAAATGTGAATGTTTATCCTATGATTGTCCCTTCCATTGCATATTGAAAGCAGATAATTTTTCCCTGAGTTTCACAGGTCCACAGCTGGAGGAGAATTGTACCCCAGGATGGACAACACCTATAACCAATTTTTATGAGACTTTGTACTTAATATTGTTACCAAAATGATTTAAGGCTTTAGGATATTGTGATGGAATGAATATATCTTGCATATAGGAAGAAAGTGTCTTTTTGGTGTCCAGATGGTAGAGTGTGATGGTTTGAAGTTTATGGACTCCAGAAGCATATGTTTTTAAAGCTAATCCTTTCCTGTGGGTGTAAATCTATTTTAAGTATGGCTTTTTGATTAAGTTACTGCAGTCAAGGCATGGCCCAGAGTGGGTCTTATTCCTCTTATGGAGTCCTTTATAAGAGAATATAATTCAGAGAGAAAGCCACAGATACTGAGAGAAAAAGCCACAGAAACAAGAAGCTGCAAGCAACAAAACCCGGAAAAGAAGGGAGAGAAGAGCAGACGATGCCATGTGCCTTGCCATGTGACAGAGGAGTCCTGTATTGCCAGCAGCCAGCCTTCAGGAAGAAGGTATTGCCTTGATGATGGCTTGATTTGGACATTTTCATGGCCTCAGAACTATAAGCTTATAAGGTAATAAATCCCCTTTGTAAAAGCCAACTCATTTCTGGTATATTGCTTTCAGCAGCCTAGCAGACTAGAACAGAGTGGGAAGGGTAAAGGATTGGGTATGAAATATGAAGTGATACTAGGGTGTGGATTATTAACACTAGAGCAAGGAATAGAAATCGAATAATATTAGCTTTAGCTTAGAAACCAATAGAGGAAATAATGGAACATAAAAATATCCAATTAACCCAAAATAAAACAGGAAAGGAGCAAAAGTTGAACCAAAAAGTAGGGCTAAATGAAAAAGAAATAGTAAAGATGCTAGGCTTAAAGCAGATAGCATCAATATTTACATTAAATTTAAATGTCTGTACACTTTGACTATAAGGCAGAGATTTGTCATCTTGGATTTCTAAAAAATGTAAGCTCCAACTATGTGTTGTCTACAGGAAATGCACATTATTTTCAAAGATATAAATGGGTTGAATCAGTAAGCATAAGAAATATGGTGTAGCTATATTAATATTTGGCTACACGGACCTCAAATAAAATAATATAAGAGATAAAGAGGCACTATTCATAATGGTAAAAGAATCGATTCAGAAACATATAATTCCAAATATGTATACCTCTAATAACACAACTACAATATTATTATAGTAAAAGATGACATTCTTAAAAGGAGAAATGTAAAAATTCATAATCATACATAGGGATTTTATCAACCACTTAGAGTAATTGATAGAAAAGCAGACAAAACAAACAAACAAACAAACAAAACAGTAAGGATATGGAAGATTTGAATACTATCAAGAAACTCGACTTAGTCAACCTTTATAGATTAATACATCCAACTGAATAATTCATATTCTTTCCAAGTGTACATGGAATGTTCACTGAGCTAAACCATGTACTGCTCTGTAAAAAAAATCTCAAAAATTTGAAAGATGGAAATCTTAGAGTATATTCTCTGACCAAAATGGATTTAAATTAGAAACTAATAAGAAATCTAGAAAAATTCCAAAATAGTAGGTAATTAAATAACACACTTCAGAATAACTTTTTGGGTTAAAGAAGAAATCAGAAGGGAAATTAGAAAATATATAATAATGAAAATTTTGTGAAAGTGTAGCATATGAAAATGTGAGATGTAATTAAAGAAGTGCTAAGGGGACTATTTAAAGTTTTAAATGCCTTCATTAGTAAAGAAGAAATGTTTAAAATAAATTATCTAATTTACCACCTTAATAAACTGGAAAAATAAGAGTACAGTAAATATAAATAAGTGGAAAGCGCAAAACATAAAGCAAACAGAGAAAGTTTGCAAAGTCAAAAGTTGGTTCATGGAAAAGATAAAGTTGATAAATCCTTAGCAAGACAAATGCAGAAAAAAGAGACATACAATGAAAGCACACACACAGACAAATCACAAATATCAGGAATAAAGAAGAGATATCACCAGAAATCTAAAAGACATTAAAAAGGTAAAAGAAGAGCATTATAAACAAATTAATACAAATAATTATGAGAATTTAAATTGGACAAAATTTCCTTGAGAAACACAGACACAAACTGAGTCAAGGATTAGGAAATTTGAATAGCTCTATATCTATTAAAATCTTTTGATTTTGTAATAAAAAACCTGCTCACAAAATAAACTCCAGATGGTTTCACTGCAGACTTCTATTAAACTTTAAGCAATAAACACTAACAATCTTATATGAACTTTTTCAGAAAACAGAGGAAAAGGAAAGATTCCCAACTCATGCTATGCGGCCAGTGTCACCCGATATGAAAAGCTGACAAAAACGTATCGGGAAAAGAAAATTAAAAACCCATATCCCTCATGAACAGAGTTACAAAAATTACTTAAAATGTATTAGCAAATTGAACCCATAAACATATAAGAAGGAGATTGATTAAGTATTTAAAGATCATTGTGATTCACCACATTATCAGAAAAAAAGGAGAAAATATCATATAATTTTACAAAATTCAACCCTCATTTCATCATAAAGTTTCTTCAAATCTAGGAATATAAAGGAACTTCCTAAGCCTGATAAATTTCATCTTTGAAAAACCTACAGCTAATATCATATCTAATGGTGATAAACTAAGATCGTAAGATTGGGAATAAGAGAAGACATGCAGATTAATGGGACCGGAAAGAGAATCTAGAAATAGATACACACATGGTCAATTGATTTTTTACAAAGTTCCCAAATATTTCAGTGACAAAATAATAGTATTTTCAATAAATCATCCTGAAAACACTGAATATCCATGTGGAAGCAAACAACCTCAATCCCATAAACTATGCACAAAAATTAGTTTGGAATGATCATAGTCATGAATGCAAAAGTTGGAGCTATAAAAATTGAGTAAAAAATAGGAAATCTTGAGTTAGGCAAATATTTCTCAGCCAGGACACAAAAAGCACTAACCATAAAAAGAAATACTGATAAATTGGATGTCACCAAAATTCAAACCTGCTCTTCAAAAGGCACCATGAACAATACGAAAAAGGGAAGCCATGGATGGGGGAAACTCTTCACAATACCTTTATCTGTCAAAGGACTTGATATAGGAATATATAAAGAACTCTTACCACTCAAAAATGAGACAAACTATTCAATTAATAATTGGGCAAAGGATTTGCACAAACATTCCACAAAAGAACATACAAATAGCCAATGAGCACATGGAGAAGATGTTCAACACCATCAGCTTTCAGAGAAGTGCAAATTTAAGCAACAATAAGATATCGCTGCACACCTACGACATTGGCTAAAAATAAAAACGACTGGCATATCAAGTGTGGGCAAGAATGTGGAGCAACTGAAACTGCCATACTGACTGGTAGAAGTATAAAATCTTTCAACCACTTCTGAAAGCAGTTTGGCAGATTCTTGTAAACATACACTTACCATATTACCCAGAAATCTCACTTGTAGATATTTAACCAAGAGAAATAAAAATGTATATACTCAAAGACTTGATGTTAATGTTCATAGCAGCTGTACTCCTAATAACCAATAATCTGTTCTTGTTAGCATCAGCATTCTGTTGCCCAAAACAT
Source organism: Cabassous unicinctus (assembly GCA_029593785.1). Classification (NCBI taxonomy): domain Eukaryota; kingdom Metazoa; phylum Chordata; class Mammalia; order Cingulata; family Chlamyphoridae; genus Cabassous; species Cabassous unicinctus. Next base: position 14,754 of record JAQZBX010047288.1, on the reverse strand, counting down.
TTGCTCCCCTCAAACAATAGATTTTTAGAAATATATCTTTTGTTTCAAAGGTTAAATGATTTTTATTTTTTTGTGATTTGTTTTCTATTATTTCAGAACCTGTAAGAATAATAATGACTCTCTCATTGCACCATGTGGCCTTTTAAAATTCAGCATATGAAAAGATTGCATAAATATTTGCTAACATAATTTAATTAGTTTTCCAGGCCATAAACATGAATCTTACATATTTTAAATTCTTAGCCTTAATGTTATATATAAATGAGAAAACCTTATTATTTAAACCATAGGTGCACAGAATGAAATATTGAATTTTTCTTATACCCTGCTTTTTCCAGACATGTTTTATTTCCAAAGCACACTTGTATGAAGCTTTTGAGAAATGCTGCCCTCTCATAGAATATAAAATGTGGCTAAAAATTGGACTTTCTATTACTGCCAAAAAAGTCAGGGAAAATTTATCTTATGAGGTAAGAGTTGTTTATATAATCTCATTCTTCTTTCCAAATGGAACTGCATTAAAATATTGGTAGAAATTAACTATTTAGAAATTTATATTAAACTTTATAAACAAATAATAGACTATGAAATTGTGTTTTTCTTTTAGGACTGGAACTACAAGATGCAGTTAAAGCTATGTAATGTTTATGTAAAAGATATACCAATGCACGCGAAAACTAATATTTATGATGAAGCTGTAATCTATGTTATCCTTATAAATGGAGCTGTAGAAGATTGTCAGTTACGGAAAGCTTATAGGGCGCCTTCCTTAATTCCTATAACATGTCATCAGGTAAAGAAATATCAATTCATGTCTTCAGGTCAAAATGCCATACATATAACAATGTAATAACATGAGAAAACTGTCACTGTAATCTTGGTTTTTCCACCCTCCCATTCTTTCCCTCTCCCTGACCACTCCAAACACACACACACACACACACACACACACACACACACACACACACATACCAGAAGTTCATTGATTGCTTTGCCACTGGGTAGCTCAAGCATCAAGTTATTCTCTGTCCAATGTCAATGAATTAGGCCAGACTGTACATTTTGGCCACAGTTAGATTTTTGTTGCAGTCTTACTCCGCAGAAGAGGGCCTTGATGTGTGATGAAGAAGATCAGCAGAGCCAGTTGCTGTATGGTGTGTTGTAGGAACACAGGCTCAGGCACAACAGAAAATTTCAGCACAATGGGTCCCAAAGAGCAGGGGAGAAGATCCCAGTGTGGCCAGGCAGGGTGGCAGCTCTGCAAGCCCCACCTCACCTCGGGAGAGGAGAGACAAATCTGGGTTGCCAAGGGCAGGGTATTTATATAACATCAGGGGAGGGGCCCTGCAACTGAGAGTTCCTGCCCTGATAAGCAGTTGAAACTGCCTGTTCCTGGCTTAAGGTAAGATCAGGCCCCTTCATTAGACCTAGCAACAAAAGGCTGCTGGATGGAAACAAACTGAAACATCTGCCCACAATAGAAAGAGGGAAGGCAGTAGGAGAGGGCTGGGATATGGCCCCTAAGTGTGCCGGTGACCTCCCCAGCATGAAGGACTTCTCTTATTTAAGCTGTTGATTGAATTCCCGTTTACTGAGTTCTCAATCAAAATGAGAACCTGCACTCTGTGTGTGTGTGTGTGTGTGTGTGTGTGTGTTCCGGAGAGTAAGAGAAGCAGACGTCAGGAGGAATCAGGGGACACAGAAAATACAATCACAGAAAAATTGAAATAAGGACCTAGAGTCTATTAGGCATCTGTTTTTAAGCAGCTAATAAATGACAGAAACACTGCTAGGTGCTGAAGTGTAAAGACAAATCAAACTTGCAGCCTTCCCTCAAGAGTGCTCTCAACCAAGTAGAAAGAAACAGATATATAAATACATTTACAAAATGTTTACAGCTATGACAAGTACTTACAGGATACATTTGGGACACAAGGAAAAATACGGTGGAGATACAAGGGATTCTGAAGTGAAAAAATAGTCACAAGAAAATTTTCTAAGTGGAAGCCACCAGTGCTGTGGCCCTTCTTGCCTTTATTCTTGAATACTTAAGAAGAGACCTTTGGCTTGGGTGCTGGTTGGGAATTTAGATAGTCCAACAAGGGTTACCTGAGGCAGTGTGAAAGCTGCCCAACTCTGCCTACTCTCCTAGGCATAGACCCCTGCTCACTGTGGATTGGATACCAGTGTGATTCAAAACATACTGAAAACAACCACAAGGTGAAATGATTTCTTGAAATCTATTGTTGTTGTTTTTTTTCAACTATCTTCCTAACAAATTCTAGTAAAACTCTCTGGGTGATTTTTTTAAAGGCCATTCATGATTAAGTCTTGATCATTTTTCTCATTTGGCATAGAAGCGAAAAAAATTAAAAATCAAAGAAAGTATGGGGCATATTGACTTTTACAAAACCAATGTATCCAGGTATTTTAAGATATCTGTATTTATTGATATTTTCTATTTTCTCCCAGATATTTGGACAGGGACTGAGAAAGCAGCTTGCCAGAGAAACATTTCCTTGTAAGGTATTTCTCAGAAATTAACTTGTATTCTGTCAACTTTCAGATACAAGGCACTGAAAATTTCACAAAAATAATGATTGTTCAAACTTCAATTGGTATGAAAAAATTCAGATGGAACACTAAAAACTATGTACCTTCATGTAAACACCCTTATTCATCACTATCAACAGGTGAGGTAGATTTCTTTGAGCAATTGTGAGAACTTACTTTCCCTCTATAAAATAGTCATATATGTATTTGAAAGCTGTTGTATGCATTGTTTGTACTGCTTAGAGTATCAAGAAATCCTAACTGCCATATTTGATATATAATATATGAATTCAGGCTGTGAATATCTAGATTATTGTTAAAATTATTCTCTATTTCATCTATAAGAAAAAACATGCATAATAATCAAAATAATATGAAAAATGATTAATGAAGGAACTAGTAGCTCTTCCCCAAAATTAAAATATTTTATACAGCCATAATAATAAAAATAGTGTTTACTGTTAGAACAACAGACATAGAGATCCTTAGAACTGAATGGGTAACCTTGAAATAGAGCCTATTCTTTATAAGAATTTCACATGATAAAAGTTGAATCATAACATAAATGACTGTTCAGTAACTACTATTAGGCCACTGACTAAAATTTGGAGAATAAATTTGAGATAGATTTAAAAATTGAACAGTAAATAATTAAATTATAGAATAACAATAATAGAATTCAATATCCTTTCACAGAAGGGGAAATAATGTTCTAAATTTAGAAATATAGAAATTAATTTACAAATTCTGCCTGTCAAAAAAAATATTACCAATCAATAGATAAGCAAAGGAAAATTCACAGAAGAGAACTTTCATTGAAAACAAAATGTTGGAAGATTTTGATACTATTAAAAGAAATACATTTTGATACTATTTAAAGAAAAAAAAACAGTAATTAAATATTTGGGCTACTTAGCTAGTTAGTTTTTAAAGAATTATAATACCCATTGACCAAAAAATGTAGTGAAACTGATGCATATTCTTTCTTTGTTGATACCAGTAAAAACTTGATAAAATAAATTTATCAAAAGATACCAAAAGCCAAACATATTTATATCCTTTGATTAAGTAATCGTGGACAGTTATCCTGAAGAAATAAAGCAAAAGAATGAAAATAGTAATTGAGCATGATTGTAAGAATAAAAGATTGTAAGTAATCAAATTGTCTGATGATGAATGATTCATTATATTAACACATCAGTCAATACAGTTGAATGTCATATAGGCATCAAAAAATTGATGTTCCATGTAGCAACTTGGAACACACCAACAATGTATGTCAAGTAAAAATATCCATGATATAATGTTAAGAGAAATCACATAATGGTATAATGCTAATTTTAAGTGAGCGGTACCTTTACTATAGTAAGTAATTTTAAATCCATACGGACACAAAATACAACCATCTCATGGTTCCCCACTGATCTTAAGATTGAGCATAAACAGTACGTATCAGGACCTTCACTATCTACTCCACCAGCCATCTCCCCTCCTCGTTTTCTAAACCCTCGCCATACTAAACTACTAATGGTTCACCTAATAGATCTAGAGCTCTGTCATTCCTGAGCCTTTCCACATACTGTTCCCTCTGTCTGAAAGCCGCTAAACATTGCCCTCCCCCCATCTTTCCTTTTCAAGGAGCTAACTCCTTATCCTTTAAAGCTCAACTGCTTCTCCAAGGAGCCATCACCAATACATCCTAAATCAAAACTGCATTAGCTGACTTTCCTGTGTGTTGACATAGTCCGCTATGCACACGGCCCTATTTTTACCACATTGTTTTGTATTTGTATGTTTGTTGGTCTGTCTGCTCCACTAGACTATATACTCCAAGAAGACAAAGACCTTAACTCTTTGGCCTTCTCATGTATCCCCACTGATTACCATAGAGCCCGGCACTATTAATAGATATAAATGTCAAACTATTTGGGGATAGTGGGTCTACTTTCCAAACCTTCTGCACACTTGTTAAAGAGTCTCTTTGCAGGATTTTCAATTTCTTTTTAAAAAGCGGCCCTTCTTCCTACCAATTGAGATTACCGCCAATATCAGATCATGGGTCCTGAGTGAGAATGAATTGAACCTGGTTTAATTTGGTTTAAATTGAACACCAGTCACTTGTTTCTGCAGTTGATCTAACACAGTCTTTTTTGAACCAGGTGAAAATAGAATATTGGGAGAAGACCGTCAAGATAAAGCAAATATTAACAAGGTAAATTTAAAGCAATCTTTTTCAGAGTTTTATTTTGAGTAAAAGAATCTGGAAATTATGGAAACTACCATATCATTCTCTTATTCTGAAGGAGTCCACCTGCTAATTATTTTGTAGATTTTAACAGGAACATTTTCTCTTAGCAGGGTACAGTGGAAATTATATTTTTTAGGTAAATAGTAAAGAAATGATAAAGTTCAGTGGATGCCAGAATATTCTTTTTGAACCACATTAGCAGCCAGGAGCTACCAGGGGTACAGTTGTTAGTATACATGAGCTCCTTCCATTTCTCCAACTTGTACATATCTGAAGGCTTCCATCATTACCTCAGGCTGTGCAACTGGGATCTTCCAACATGAAGGCAGCTTGCCCCTATACCCACAATGCCTAGCACAAAGTAGGAGCTCAATAATAAATGCTCTAATCTACTCTATCCCAGACTAACCTAAGTTGTTCATAAAGTCCCACAAATTGATCAATTTCAGGATCCACCACGATTTGGAGTAGATCATGTGGGGAATCTTAGGATCTTCAAAATGCTAAGACAACTTGGTAACAGAATCCCAAGTCCAAGTTATAGAATACTATAGGGCTCTGGCATTGAAACTGAGCACAGAAAAGTATAGTGAAAGTACCTCACTACATCTACATCAGCCTACCTGTATCTGGATCTTGGGGCAGTACAGATGGAGTGGGGAATTTTTTTTAAATTCTACTCTTTGCCAGGCTTCTTGTTTACATTTTCAGGGATGCTGACTATAATACCCAGAATCTGAGAAATTTCTGCTATAAATACACAAGCTAGAGATTTGTGTATTTGGTTGTTAAAAATATACTTTGCATCAAATACATTTGCTCTTCTGAGCCCTCAAGTTCTTTCTCCCTCGAATCTCTCTTCACTAAGTGTATATTAAATGGAAGGTGATTATAGGTTCTGTGGGGGAAGTTGAAGATGTTTTTCTCACTTCCCTCTTCAACTCAAGTCCAAGTTCTCTGGCCTTCAAGAGACCAACACTATTCTTTAATACGCAAGTTCCCATCCTCCATGAAAGCAGTTTAGCCCCTCTCTAAATATTTTAGAGACTTCCTGGGGAAACTTTACCTCAAACCTTCCCTGCTTGTTGATTGTTGCCTGGAACTCCTGGCACAATAATATAGGGGCTGTGAATATGGGCTCTGGCATGAGATTCCCTGGATTTGACTCCTGGTTTCACCACCTAGCCAGGAGACCTTGGCCAAATTTCTTAACCTGCTTAAGCATCACTTTCCCCATTTATAAAACGGGAACAATAACAATACCTATCTCATAGTGTTGTTGTAGGGATTAAAGAAACAAAGTATACTGCATAGTGCTTCACACATAACAAGCAATCCACAAACATTATTACCATCATTCTCTGCAATCCCTTCTTAACATTGTAAATTACTTCTTCAAACTTCTTTGGCTCTCCCCATACTAATTCTCTAAAAAATGAAGGTGCAGCCACCTCTTTTAATTCTCCAAAACACCGCTGTTGGTGGAGACTAGGGAATAGCAAATGGAAATTACAATGCAAAAGATAAAAGATGAGGAGGACTTAAGCCTAAACATTAGATAGCTTCTAGAGTTCACCGATTAAGCCATCTTTCCCCTTAGTCCTGGCCAGCTACTAAGCTTGTAAGATGCAGTTTGCATATTTGGGCGATGCATGGGGTGGAGGGAAGAGCCAGGGAAGCTAATGCTCTTCCTGTACATAGTCTCAAAAAGTGCTGCTCTTTCATCAGTTAAAACAATTTTTGATGACGTATTATGTTGATTCACAGAGAAAGCCAGCCCATTAGATGGTAGGAACATCAGCTAGTGAGATATATAGAGAAGTCATCAAATTGTGTGATTTAGTAGATATTTTTTCTCCCTGATGTCAGATACTGGCTACGTTTCTGGCCCAGCTCCCTTCCACTGCCCACATACCTCCACACACCTTTTCCCTGCCACTCCCCCACGATTGTGGCTTCACCATTCCGTAATGAAAAGGCCTGTCAAAGTTTTGTCACAACTTCAAGCAGCTCCTTACAAAATGTTTTGGTCCCCAGGATGGAGCATGCAGTGCTGTCAATGCTGGAAGTCCAGTCCTCGGTCCCCTGCTCTGTAGACCAGATTCTATACTAACCCTGTTTTGGAAATCTGACCTTATTGTACAGCCTTACAATTTGATTCCTGTCTCCTATCTCAACTTCTAGAATCAACAACCAACAGAACCACAGGGTCATGTACAACAAAATAATAATGAGGTCTCCTCTGAACTTGAGGTTCCCCTAGAACAGAGAGATTCTTAATGTTTTTTGTTCCATGGACCCCTTTGCCAGTCAGGTGAAAATCACGGACCCTTACTAAGTCCACACTATTCTGTGTATTATTTAATAAATATATCACACCCGCACCAACACGTCCCCACAAGAATAATATCTTTTTGAATTTCAATTCAAACTCACGGACCCCTTATTAAGAGGCCCTGCTCTAGAATGACATCCAGTAAGCTCAGTTTCCTAGTTTGATCAGGAACACACCTGTCCCTGAAGATACAGCCTGAAGCCAGAGTTAATTTGTCCTTTGTGTTATAGTATGAATCATAGCACTTTCCTCTAGCCAGATGATTCTTATAATGACAATATATCTAAATTTGAATTTGGCAAATTAATTTTAAAATAGATCACTTTATCTAGATTTCTGAAAACAATAGTTTCCTGGTTTCCCTCCTACAATCTGTTGTTTAATCTCACACTCAATATTGGCTGCTCCCAGTTCAACAGGTCATTTATCAGGCTGCCATGTACTGTGGAAAATATAAAAGGGCAATAAGATATGACATGGATTCTCAAGATTTGATGTTCTAGTTAGGAACACAAAACATACCAGAAGGAAATTAAATAACAATATAAGATATACAATGAACAGTGTCAATCAAAGCTAAAGGAATTCAAAAGAGAAAAGCTGGTTATTGAGAATAAACAGTCTTTAAGGAGAGAGGGAGAATATTTTGGAATAGAGAACACAAGAAAGCAAGATCTTTGGCGGACTATAAGTAGACCATTCTGACTGTTGATTGTTCAAAATGTGTGGTCTGTTGGAAAATATTTGTGCATATATGTGTTTTTATATGACTATGTTATGTAAATATCACTGGGTTAAGTTTTTTAAAAATCAGATAAACAGTTTTGTCTACATTAGAAAATGTAAACCCTTGTTTGCCACCTCTTATGACAAAGACTACATTTAAACATACATTTAAAGGTTAAGAATACACTATGAAAAAGTGTTTGCAACACCTTTAAGCAATAAAATCAACTTATTTACTTTGGAAAATGTTACAAATTGATAGGGAAAGCACTATGATTCCAACAGGCAAAGACATAAATAGCCAATTCAGGTAAAAGACAGTACCGAATGTATGGGGAAATTAGTAATCTAAGAAATGTGAAGTAATACAACAATGTAGTATTAGTGTTGGTTTATTAGATTAACAAAAATTTTATTCAATGGTAATATCTATTTCCCTTGAAAAGAGAGTCATGCTGATTTTCTCATTTTGCTGGTAGGTGGGCAAAAGCAGTTTGTCAATATGCAACAAAATTCATAAAAATGCTCACACACTTTGACTCAGTGATAGTGATTCTGCCCTGGAAATTGATGCAAAGAAAGCAATCCAAAGCATTAAAAAAGACATATTATCAATATTTCCAGTTTGTTATTAGCAAAATAGTAAAGACTCAAAGTGTCCAACAATAAAAATAAAAATAAAAACATAATTTCACGACAGAACATCCAAACAAGGAAATAAAGGTCAGTTGTAACAGGGAAAGCAAACTACACATACACTTTTTAACATGAAAAAGGTAAGAAAAATTAAATCTAAATGATTAAATGATGGTGAGATTAAGGGTATTTTTGTTTGCATCTCTTATGTGGTTCTGTTACCCTTATAATGAAAAAAAGTAATTATAAAACTATTAAAGATTAATCGAACATAAGTTATTTGAAAGTTATCTATTTTTTTCCTTCCATCCTTTATATCCAGCAATAGTAGTTCTGGGAGAGGGAGTGGAAACAATAACAATAACGATCAAGAAAGTTTTCTTGTATGAATGCAATTGACTTTCTAATACAACATATTTTGGGTTGTAGGATAATGTTGAAAGATTCTAAAGCTCTTTTGTATTTTTTTTCTTCCCACTTCTGTTAGGAATGATTGACACAGATATTTTGAAGACTTAACCATCTGTTTTGAGATGCTTCCTGTTGCTGAAACTCATTTCTCTAAATCAAGAGAGAACAACGTCAAACTGGCATCCCATGTGGATGCTCTTAGTGCCACACAGAAAAAAAGTTTAGACATTCTAACTTTTCAGTTTAAAACATTTTAAACTTTCTATTACAATATCCTAGAGTAAGTTTTTGTCTTTGAATCAGAAAACAAGCTTTTGCCACCTAGATAGTTTTCAGATTGCATATTAGTTTTATGAAAAATAAAACAGTATTAAATGTATTTTAGACATGGCTCTTGATCCAAGTATTGATTTTTGTCATTCATTGTACTTTATGAAACCGGAGGTTTTCAGAAAGTGAAAATAGTAAAGAATGGAAACTGATTCACCAAATCATATATCTCAGCCCTAAATGAAGCTTCCAAAATGTATCCATTTTGTTTCACCATTATATTTACAAAAATGAGCACAATACCTGGCACATTATTTTTAAAAAATCATCTTAACTGTTAAGAGTGTATGCTTTCTGTAGTCTATGTGCCCAACAAGTGCTATACAGTTATGAACTCATCTAATTTTCATAACAACCCCATAAGGTAGGTACTATTACTATTCCCACTTTGCAAATGAGAACACTGAAGTAGCATTGAATTTGAGTAATTTACCCCAAATCACATGGTTAGTAAGTGACAGAGCTCATCTTTCAATTAGTACTTATTGAAGAGGACAATGAATAAAGTCCATGCTTTCTTTGAGCTTATATCCTAGCCCTGGAGCTTCCTTTTGGGGTGTCCTTAACCTCTAAGAGCTTGAATGCCCTGTCTGTAAAATAGATAATGATCTTTATCTCATAGAATGCTTGCATGAATAAATGAGAAACTCTAAAGCATTTAATACAGTGTCTCCCAACAAATGGTTACTTTGATTATATTAGCCTATGATCCTAGAGAAATAGCAAAACATTCTTTTCATTGATCATTAATCCTGTACAGTAATACCAAAGGCCACTAGATGGAGCAGCTATGAAAATGCTTGCTACAAATCATGAAAATTTCTTATGATTGCATTAGATAGCAGAAAAGAGTAGGATATTTATAATATGTACATTTACTGAAGTGAAACCAACTCTGATTAAATAATGTACCTCCACTCCACAAATGAAGTCATAGCACCACCCACACAAAGAAGCATAGCCAGCCCTCCCTCTCTTTAGTCTCTTTCATTGCCTAATATATATTAGAAACTATATATATATGAATCAGAAGTAAAAGGCAGATGATGGAGAAATTAGTGGAAAGTTGAGTTGAGATCTTTGAATTTGTTTCCTTATCCTTTGGTATTACTGTACAGGATTGATGATCAATGAAAAGAATGTTTTGCTATTTCCTTACAGTACAGTGACAGATTGCTTTCCAACCCTCACTCCTACTACATTGGCTCTGGACTCAAAGAATTCTTTGAACAACACTGGAACTAATTCTGAGGGACTTGAGCTGACCTCTCGCAGTGCAAAACTTGGTGAGGCTACTTGGAGAGAAGGATTTTAAATCATATTGGTTTTAATTTTATTTATTTATTTGTTTTTGCCTGAAGGTGATAGGGAAGAGAAAGGTCAGTTGTGGCAGTGTGTCAAGACTCCGTGGTCTGTTACTTTCTCTGTCTCTCTGTCCCTCTCTCACCCACACACACAGACCACTTCACACACAAAATGGCAGATCAACGGCTATTTCTAATGAATCAGAAGGTACTTTTTTCTGATATGCAGAAAAGGCCTTAGAGGACTTGGAAGACTTTCCCTAAAATTTATTGTAATTAAGCAGCCTGGGAAAGGAAATGGCTTTGTCAAAGGGACAATGAGAGAGACAGACTAGAGCAGTCCCAGATTCCTTTGATCTATATGCAATAGACTCCATAATTTTTAATAAAGCCTTTGTTGGACTTTTTTTCTTGCTTCACTGTTTCATCTTATTTACTGATAAGAGGATTTCCCTGTATTTCAGATATTTCCAAGATAAGAAAAATCTGCTACCCCAACATTTTTCCTAGAGCTAATCACCTAGGGGATTAATTAAAAACTGAATGACAGTATGATTTTTGTTGTAAATACTAATATAGTTTGCTTCATGCATGAAGCCCTCTTGGCATTACCCTCCTTTCCCTCACAGACCCTCCCTTACTCCTGAATATTTTATCTTCTTGGCAGGGATTGTCTACCTTTCTACAAGTTTCTGGCAAAGTGTTCCTAGAAATCCCAACCAGAGCCAGTCTGAAGTCTGTAGAGCAGCAATGGGTCATGACCAGAGTGATGTATGACATGTCTAGGGTTGTACAACTGGCACCCCAGTTTCTCTAAACCTGTCTTTTCTAAGCCCCCTCTCTATCCCATTCATGCCTGCCAGGTATGACCTCTATATTACACAAAGACAAGCAACAAAGTATTTGTAGACTTTGTTTTATTTCATTTCAAGAAGCTCCATGAAGTCTCCTGTTTTGCTCACCATTAAGCCCAGAATGCCCATGATATAGTAGAAACTTGACATGTATATGCTGGTTGAAGGAATGAAAGAACAAATGAGTGGCCAAACTGGAACCCCCATCAAATATAAGGTTAATACAAAAAAGAAAATCTATGATTCCTATCCCCAAGTTCATTTCTTTTTCAACTTCCTTTATTCTATTAATATGCACCCACAGTAAAATGCACCCTTTTCAGTATGCAGTTCTATGAATTATAAGAAATATATGCAGTCATGTTATCCCATCACAAGATACAGAACAACAAAAATTCCCTCATGCCCCTTTAAGTTCAAGGTCCCACTTCCCGCCCCCCCCCCGCCCCGTTTCCCTGTTCCTGGAAATCACTGATGTGCATTCTGTCCCTATTGGTTTGCCTTTTCCAGAATGTCACAAAATATAGGCTTTGAGTCTGGCATCTTTCACTTAGCAAGATGCAACCGAGGTTCAGCCATGTTGCTGCACATATTAGCAACACAGTCCTTCTCACTGCTGGGCGGTATCTCATTGTGCAGGTGCACCAGGTTGCTTAGCCATTCACCAGTTGAAGATCATCTGATTGTTTCAAGGTTTTTGGCAATTATTAATAAATCAGGTATAAACATATGAATACAGGTTTTAGAGGACATATATTTTCCTTTTACTCGGGTAAATGCCTAGAAGAATTGTTGGGTTGTAAAGTAAGTCTATGTTTAACTTTATAAGAAACTGCCATTCTATTTTCCACGTGGTAGTATCATTTTGCATTCTCACCAGCAATGCATGAGAGCTCTAATTGCTCTGCATTTCGTATCAGCGCTTGGTATCAGTTTTTGTTTTGTTTTCCATGTTAGCCTTTCTAACGTAAAAGTACTGAATTGTACTTATAATTTACATTGCCCTAATTCTAATGATATCTGAGAATCTTTTCATGAGTTTATTTAGCATCCGTATATTGTCTTTGGTGAGGTATCTGTTCAAAAAATATCGTATCCATATTGTTATTGGGTGTTTGTTTTCTCATTTTCAAGTTTTGAAAGTTCTTTAGGTATTCTGAATATAAATCTTTTCATCAGATATGTGTTTTGCAAATATTCTCTACTAATCTGTGCCTTGAGTTTTTGTTTTAACCTTTTCTTCTTTTAAACAGAGTTTCCCCCTCTGACTTTTCTAAGAAAACAAAGTGGTTTGTGCCTAATAAATTTAGGTACCTGCCCGCCTGTAATTGCGGATGGGGATTCCCCAGAGGCTCAGAGCTTTCATTGACGGTCAGCTCTGGTTAAGGCCAATAGCCTGACGGGCTCTGACGTTTTAGGAAGTTCCTCACATATGCACCTGTAATCTCCTCCCCCTCGGTTTTTCCTTCCCTGTGCAGAGATAGCCTCCTTTCGGCTCTCTCCACTGGTGTTCAGAGCAACAGCCCCTTCTCAAAGTCAGGGGCTGCCCTCTCAGAGAACAAGGCAGACTGAGAACGAAGTGGTAAAGGGGACTGAGAAGAAGGTGCCGAGGGGACTGAGAAGATGGGGAACTATCTGTTGAGGGAATGCAGGTGAGTCCAAACTCCCTATGCGGGAACAGAGGAGATGGAATGGGGCAACGAAGCAAGAAAGAGAAAAAGAGCGCTGCTCTTTGGGGTGGGGTGGGGGTTTAGGGAAGGAACCTGACAGGCATTAAGTGCCTACGTGTGTCAGACACTGCATTAAATTCCTGATAGATTTTGCCCTCTCCCCAGAATGGCAGTCAGCCACTGGCAGACAACACCTGAAAGGCAGAAGGACTTTATCAAATGAGGTCTACACAACAGACTACCGTCTAGGAAATGGAACAATATTCTGAGGGCCTGGGGAAGGGATGTTTCCTGGGCTTTTAATTCTCCACAAAGAGCTCCAAGACACACCACCTTTTTGGTCACTATTTTAAGATCAAAAGAAATAGCTTCCTGCCACCATGAGGTCTAATCTGGTGCGCAATTCCTGCAAGCAGATAAGCAGAGGTCATCTAAAGAGGTAGAGGTTTTGGCTTAACTTTTCTGAACCTCAGTTTTCTTATTTTAAACATAAATAATAATACATTACGTACCTTGGGGAGTTGTGTGTGTGTGATGTTACCTTAGTGCCTGACATGTAGTAGAGTTCAATAATTCAGAACATAGTCTCATGTTTTAGATGTTCATCTTATTAATACCCAAGCAACCCATTTAAAAATTGGGTTCCCCTCAAAAAAGGGAATCCCTAGGTGAGGGTGTTTCTAGGGAGTATGAACTGGTCAGGGGGCTCTTTACAGGATTATGTTTGGTGTCCCACGTGTCAGCCCATGCCAGTGGAGGTGGGATGCAGGGAAAGGAGGTGATCTGAAATGCCACCAGTCAAAAGGAGACGGGGATCCATGGAACAACTTATACTCCTGACCATCCCTGAGAAGCAAGGTTGTCTAGGACTTGTCTATCCTCCTCGGATCTTCACAGTATTTTGTTCACCCAATTGTTCTGGCACTCTTTTATTGGATTGTAAATTCTAATTTTATGCCTAGACACGAGCACCTTAAATATAGGGATTGTTTCTTACTCAGCTTCGAATCCCTAGTTCCTAACACTTTCTCTGGAGTATAGAAAGCACTCGGTAAGTATCAGATGTACGATTGGAAACAAAAAGTAAAGAAAAACTGTCTTAAGAAGAAAATTAAAACAAAATGCAGCTAGCATGTGACTGAGAAAGTAGTGATTAGGAGTTGGTCGTGTCCCCTTCATATTTCCAAAGCACCAGTTAAAGTGCCAGTAAGATGAAAGCATTCCAGTGTGGTAGATGCATCCAAGTAACCTAGGATGAATGCTGTCTTGGGAAAAAAGTCTTTTCCACAGAAATGACAAAGTTGCCAAAACCAATGGCAAAGGTGCTGAAAACAACCTTGTGATTTGTGTCATCTCCTGGGTATTTTAGATGCTGGGATTGCCACATCGTTGAAAGGTGTTTCTGCCTTCCACGGTGAGTGGAAAATTGCTTTCAGAAGTTATTTCCCTAAGTGTGGTTTCAATGTGGTATTTGCTATGAGTTACCTGAAAGTCTCTCTGTGAATTCCCTGCAGACTGTGGCCACAGCCGAGGCCTGTCGCTTGCCCAGACACAATCACCTGAGACTTGGTCAGGGAAACAGTCCCTCAACTTGGGTTGAAACAGGAACAATCATCTCAAGGGTGGTGGCTCTCCTCAAACAGGAAAGCCTCAGAAGCAAGGAAGAAACTGGCTACTAATGCAGAGA
>JAQZBX010047287.1:0-20514 GCA_029593785.1 Cabassous unicinctus | reverse complement strand
CTTTTTTTTCTTTCTTTTTTTTTTTCTGTTACTTTTCTGCTCAGGATTTCAAATTCTTCTTTGCACTTGGTCAATGTCTTCTTGATGTCATTTATCTCTCTAGCCATATTGTCTTTCAACTCATTAATTTGATTTTAGAAATATGTCACATCTCTTAATAGTCCTTTCAAATCCTGCACCTCTTCTGGGGCTTTGATATATTCCTTTTCTTGAGCCGTGTCTTCTATTTTGTTAGTATGGCTTGTAATTTCTTGCTGATCTCTAGGCATCTGATTAGGATGCAATTTACTCAGATGCTCAATTTCTTTCTTTTTTGTAGGCAGGAGGCTGTGTGTTATCACTGCTCTTTGATTCTTGGCTTGACCTGGATTGTTAAGATGGTCCCTTCTAGCTGCTCAAAACTGAGCTCTGTATCCAGTAATTGGTTGAGACCCGCTTCCTAGGGTCTTGGGGAAGGAGGCTATAAAGGCCTGAAAAAGCCTTTCTTATTTTTAGTTTTATAACATGTACTTCCCTGGTCTGCCAGCAGATGGTGCTCTTTGGCAATGCCTGGTCTTGGTTGGCGTGTGTTTGTTGCAACACAGACCAGATCAATGTGATAGAGGATTCTGCCTGTCGGCCAGGAGCCTTGTAATTCAAACTTTCTCTGAAACAGTTCTGGCAGCCCCCTCCCAGTTCCCGGGTAGGAAATATTTCCACTCCCTTCTTAGTTCTCAACAATCAGTCCCTGTTAGTAGAGAAGGAGATTGGGAAGGTTGTATATCTTTAGCCCCTTGCTGGCTCCCAAGGCAAACAAACAATGGCACAGCCCCACCCAAACTTGTGAGTTAAAAGCTGAGTCAGCCTTAAGCTGTGTCCCTCTCTCTTCCCTTTCCTTGGGAGGTGCGTCTTCAACAATCAGTCCTGGCTAGAAGAGAGGGAGATTGCGAGGGTCGGATTTCTCCAGTCCTTCCCAGCTCCCAGGAGACACCACGGTGTGGTCCCACCTGGCCTGGAAGGGCTTGTGGGATACAGCATACCAAATTCATGGGTCAGAAGATGAGTCTACCTTAGGCTGTGTCCTTCTTTTTCCCCTTGCCTGGGGTGGTGGATCTCTGGAGGCCCCTTTGTCTGTAGCCACAGACCCAGAGGCTTGAGTATTCTAAAGTGTCTTTAGTGTGGGGGAGGGTGCAGCCGCTGGTTTCAACTCACAGTTCTGTTGTCGTGATTCCTCTCTTTTGTCCTTCTCTCCTCTGGCCAGTGTCCAGCCTTCACCTGCAGTCCTAAACCCTAGAAGATCTTTTTCCAGGCTGTTTCAGCCTGTCCTCTAGCTACTTTTCTGGAGGAGAAGAAAGTCCCATGTCTTTCTATTCCACCATTTCCATACTCCACTTTCAACACTGGATCTATATAATTAGAAAGATTGAGTCCCTAGCCACAGAAAGGATACCAGAAAGATGGAAAATCTCTTCAAATCCATATTTAAAACCCATAAGCCAAATTGGGAAACTATCCAATCATTAGTGAATGTAATTTTAACTTCAGAGGAAAAGGAAATTGTATTAGAGAAGAAACAAGATCATGCTGATTTTCTAGCTAATAGTAATTCCCACAACCCTATTCATGTCCCAGGGAGTCAGGCTGTTCCAATAACTGACTCCAACTGGAACCCAAATGAGCAATGAGACTGAACTAAACCGGTCATTACAAAGTTTGCATAATTCTTGGGCTCAGGAATAGGTTCCCCAAGCAAAACAATTTAAGTAAAATTCAAGAAATTATCCAAAATTCAGATAAGAATCCACCAATTTTCCTCAAGAGACTCCTTAAGGTGTATCACCAGTTCACTGACCTAGACCCAGAAGATCCTGTTAATTGGCACAATGTATCTGCCAAAGTGCTCCTGATATTTGTTGCAAATTGCAAAAAGTAGGACAACTACTTTTTAAGAAACTACCACTTACCACAAGATCTTAAAGATGTTTTACTACATTTTCTTCTCGGAGTTTTATGGTTGTCACTTTTATATTTAGGTCCTTGATCCATTTTGAGTTAATTCTTGTATAAGGTGTGAGATAGGGTTCCTCCTTCTTTCTTTTGGATATGGCTATCCAGTTCTTCCAGCACCATTTGTTTAATAGACTGTTCTGGCCCAGCTGGGAGTGCTTGACAGCCTTGTCAAAAACCACTTGACCTGTGAGGGTCTATTTCTGAGTTCTTGAATCAGTTCCACTGGTAAATATGTCTGTCATTTGCCAGTGCCATGCTGTTTTTACCACTGTAGCTAGGTAATATGCTTAAAAGTCAGGAAGTGAGAATCCTCCAACTTTGTTCTTTTAAAGACATTTTTGGCTATTTGGGGCCCCTTACCCTTCCAAATAAATTTGATAATTGGCTTTTCCATTTCTGCAAAAAAATTTTTTAAAGCCTATTGGAATTGTGTTGAATTTATGTAAGATTTTAAGAGCTATTACTCAAGTGGTAGAAGACATCCACCTTACAGTACCTAAACCATATACACTCCTTGTCAATACTTGAGATGTGTATGGTTAGTTCACTGTTTTGGACTTTAAAGATGCTTTTTACTGCATAACCTTAAAGAAAGAATCAAATAGCTTTTTGCTTTTGAATGGGAGGATCCCAATACTGGAATAAAACAACAATATTGTTGGACATTGTTGCCACAAGGATTCAAAAATGCCCCAACTCTTTCTGGACAGGCGCGATCCAAGGACTTACAAGGAGTACAATTCCAAGAAGGCCCTTTCCTTCATTTTGTTGTTGATATACTCCTAGCTAACAAAACCCAGGAAGCCTCAAATCAAAGCACAATAGTAATGCTAAAGAGGATAGCAGAGAAAGGATATAAAGTATGTGAAAAGAAAGCTCAAACAATGCAAACCTATGTTAAATAACTTAGGCTTGACTATCAGAACAAGGAACCCTGCTGCCCAGCAGAAAGGAGCCTTATGGTAAGTGTTGGAGCCTAGAACAGAAAGGAACTTAGAAGCTTCCTAGGTATGGCTGGCTATTACAGGCTCCGGATACCAAATTTTGGACTCATTGCTAAATCCCTATAAGAAGCCTTAAAGGAGGAAGAAAAAGATCACTTAGAATAGACCCCAGAATGTTCTCTGGCACTTCAAGAGCTTAAAGATAAGTTGCTCTCAGTTCCAGTCCTAAGACTCCTTGATATAATGAAAGAATGTGTGTTGTTTATATAGGAATGGCAAGGCATTGCACTGGGAATATTAGTACAAGAATGTGGAGGAAACATCCAGCCTGTTGTTTTCTTATAAAAGCAGTTTGACTCTGTAGCCCAAGGATGCCAGCTTGCTTGCAAGCTATAGCTGCCATCTGTGACCTTCTCCAGGAAGCAGAGAAGTTCACATTGGGCTATCCCACCTGAGTTTTCACCTTCTTACTATACCAGAACAAAAAGGGGGTCAATGGTAACCATGGGCCGTTTGAACAAATATCAAGCCATTTTACTAAACAACCCAAATGTCACTCTGAAAACTATAAACTCAACCTGGCCACCTTACTACCTGAATTTGATGAAAGGCCAGAATGGAAAACTCCCTGACACGATTGTGTGCAACTTCTTGATGAAGTATACTCTAGCTGTCCAGGATTGATTGACATCCCACTCTCAGACCCAGACTTAGAATTGTTCTCTGATGGGAACAGTTACATGGATCATGAAAAGCACAAGGCAGACTACCCAGTAGTCACTCTCACTGAAATAGAAGCAGAGCCTTTGCTTCAGCAAAGACCTGAATTAATTGCTCTCTTAAGAGCCCTGCTATTGCGTGCAGGACAAAAAGCAAATATATATGTGTGTGTGTGTGAGTGTGTGTGTGTGTGTGTGTATTTGCCATCCTGCTTGCCCATGGAGCTATTTGGAACAAGCATGGTTTGTTAACCATTACCAATAAAGATATTAAACATGTAGATTTAATCCTGCAACTGCTAAATGCAGTTTTACAACCAAAAGAATTGGCAGTCATCCACTATAACCTACTAATAACAATAAGCTAGGAGATAAGGCAGTGAAGGAAGCAGCAGAGGAAAGCTCTGTCTGCAGCTCTTGACAAGTTTTATCCAAAGACCCACTGTTTCCTCACAGTGGGTGGGACCTGAGTTTCAAAGATTTGGAAAATCTCAATATGCAGAAGAAAACTTGGCAAAGGCAAAAGAATAGGGATTTACAAATTTAACAGACCAAGGATGGTTAGAAAGTGGGAATGAACATAAAAATATACATAAAATCCCAAAGGGAATCTTTAAACCCATCATAACATACTTGTACCAAATTACTCATGAAGGATGTGAAAACGGTATAAACTGCTGGGGCCCAGTTTATGCCAAACCATTCAAAATATAACTTGATCAATGTGTGACTTGCACTCAAATAAATCCTCCACCCTACCCAAAGTCCCCACCTTAAGGAAAGGAGTGCAATATCGAGGGTTGGGTGGAGGAGAAGACCAGCAAGTTGATTTTACTGTGATGCCAAAAGCCCCTGGAAATTTCAGATATCTATTAGTTTTGTTGACACGTTCACTGGATGGATAGAAAGTTTCCCTCATCAGACAGAAAAAGTCCATGTAGTAGTTAAGTGTCTACTAAAGGAAATTATCCCTAGGTTTGGACTCCTTCTTTCCTTCAAAGTGACAATGGCGCCACTTCATTTTTAAGGTAGTCAAAGGTGTTTCCAGTTTGCTGGGCATTGATTGGCAACTGCACTTTTCTTATAGGCCTCAATCCACAGAAAAAAACAGATCATATGAACTGAACATTAAAGAAACATCAAGCAAAAATATGCCTAGAGACACGACTAAAATGGGATAAAGGCATATGCATTACACTTTTTAAAAATTTTCTACTTATTGCACTCTTGAGGATAAGAGTAGCACTCCAAAGTGGGCTAGGTTTAAGCCGTCATTCATGCGGCATTTAAGTTGCAAATTTGAAGCCTTTAGCTCATCCTTTTCTTTTTTTTTTTTTTTTAAGATTTATTTATTTTTATTTATTTATCCCCCCCTCGCTGCCTGTGCTTGCTGTGTCCATTCACTGTGCATCTTTTCTGTGTCTGGCCATCTCCCCCTTGCTGTGCGGTCCTGCTGCATCAGCCCACCGCGCCACGCAGGCCGGCCTGCCCTCACAAGGAGGCCCCGGGAAGCGAACCCGGGGCCTCACACATGGTAAACGGGAGCTCTATCCATTGAGCCACACCCGCTTCCCCATCCTTTTCTTTTGTAACTCTATCCAGAGTATCCAGGAGGAGCCAGCCAACATCATTATACCTTTTGACTCCATGAAACTCTGTTAAGGTGTTGAAAACACTCTCACCCAGATCCTTGCTTCTTATAAGCATGGAAGTAGGGGAATCCATGATGATATTTTGTGTATCTCCATTGCCAACTCACGCCATGGACTGTTATGGCCTCTTGATTATTGGAAAGGGAGTCATTAGTACCCTTGAGTCCAATTAGAGTAGAGAGCCAATTGCAAAACTCCCAGAACCACCTCAGACATCCCATGTTTAAGATTCTGTTCCTCAAGAACCACTCCTGGTACCAAACTATTAGTCAGGGCTCTCTAGGGAAACAAAATCAACAGGAGATATCTGTAAATAGTATAAGATTTTATAAAATTCTCTCACGTGATTGTGGGGACACACAAGTCCAAATTCTGCAGGCAGGCTGCAAACCAGAGGCTCTGATGAAAGTCCTTGATGAGTTCCCACAGACGTTGGCTGTCCAAAGCCAAGCTGGAAAATTCTCTCTGAATGCTGAAATCACTTCCCTTTTTAAGGCTTTCAACTGATAGATAAAACGTCACTCATTGCTGACAGCAATCTCCTTGGTTGATTGTAGATGTAATCAGCCATCTATGCAATGAACTCACTGGTGACTAAAGTCCATAAATGTCCTTGTATTACAATTAGCCCAGTGCTTTCTTGACCAAACAACTGGGCACAGTTACCTGGCTGAGTTGACACATTAGCCTAACCATCACAGGTGGTATAGTGGTCACAAGCACCCACAATTTTTATTATGTGGGAGTGTCTTCATATATATACTTACTTTTTAAATTTTTTTAAAAAGATACTTAAATGTACATAAATGTTACATATAAAATTTAAGGGATTCCTATATGCCCTGCTCCCTCCCCTTCCCAAATTTTCCCACATTAATAGCATCCCTTATTAGTGTGGTATATTTGTTACAATTGATGAACACATATTGGAGCATTGCCACTAAGCATGGATTATAGTTTACATTGTAGTTTACACTCTCTCCTGCACAAGTTTGTAAGTTATGACAAGATATATAATAGCCTGTATCAGTCATTACAAGGTCATTCAGGACAATTTCCAAGTCCTGAAAATGCCCCCAAATCACACCTATTTTTCCCTCTCCCTCTCCTAAGAACCTCAAGTGGCCACTGCCTCCGCATCAATGATAAAAGTTCTTCCATTCTTAGAATCACAATAAGTCAATAGTAGAATAACAGTAAATCCACTCTAGTCCATCGTTCATTCCCCAATCCTGAGGATTCTGGAGGGTGATGTCCACTCCACCTGTAATTGAGAGGGGGCTTAGATCCTATGGGGCAGATGGATGGGACTATTTTGCTTGCAGTTGCAGACTCTCTCTATTGCTTGGGATGGTTGTTGTCCACCATCATCTTCTTGTTAGTTGTCCTCGGTGAGTCCAATGAACTGGTGAGTAGGTGCTGCAACTCTGTTGAGATTCAGGGCCCAGCTGATACATGGACAGCCCAAAGATTTAAGTCTCTTGAACATACACCTATCAACTCTAGTACTAACTATAGATTCAAATAGAATGGTTAGAAAAGCCATGTGTAGAGAAACCATACCTGAGTCCAACTCTGTCATTGGGAGCATAAATTCCCTAGTAGGACCCTCTGGCAGGGCACTAAACTCCTGAGCTGTCTGCCCTGCTATAGTGTCTGGATGTCTCTGTTATTTGAGGAAATATTTACTGTGGAAGTCAGTGAGATCCTACTGAGATGTGCATAAGCATAACCTCTAGAATGAACTCCTAACTCACTTTGAAGTCTCTTAGCCATATAAACTCATTTGTCTTTACCCTTTCCCCCTTTGGGTCAACATCTTTTTCTGGAGAGTCCTTCTACGTTCTCAATTAGAGGGACAAGAATCCCTTAAGAACATAGGCAGTACCTAATAAAAGAAAACAGACCAATATGTCAAGCTATCAATATTATTGCAAGTAACTATGAATCTTATCCTTCAAAAATTGAAACTTAATGATTACCATAGATTTTGAGGGGAGGGAGAGGAAAGAATAGAATAAATGGTACATAAGGCATTTTTAGGGCATTAGAATTGTTCAGCATGACCTTGCAATAATGATACAGGCCACTTCAAATTTTATCAAAACCTATAAAAGTGTATGATCCAAAAGTAAACTATTATGCAAACCATTGACCATGGTTAGTAGCAATGCTTCAATATTTGTACATCATTTGTAACAAATGTACCATCTGCATGTAAAATGTTATTAATAAGGGAGAGGGGAAAAGGAGAAGGGCATTGGGTATATGGGAATCACCTGTATTCTCTATGTGACTTTTCTGTATCCTAAAGCTTCTTTGAAGATAAAATGCAAAAAACAAGACACTGAGGGAATATATGGAAGAAAATGTCACTGTACATACAAGACAACAAATCTTACAGTGATGAAAGATACAATGTCTAAAAAACATTTTTTTTTATTTCAAATTGTTTTAAATTTTTTTTGCATTTTATTGGTTATTTTTTAAATTATTATTTCATTTTCTTTTTAATTTTATTTGGTTATTTTGTTGGCTTCATTTTTGAAGAGGTTTTGGATCACAGAAGGGTCACAGCAGTGGCAGGGGAGAATCACTGGTGCAATGTGTCAGTGATGTAGGGATGCCTGGGAAGGGGATCACCTGGGGCATGCCTCTAAGACATATGAATATGTTCAAGTGTTCATGGGACATTGTCTCGGTGGGTGGAGATCCACACAATAACCGAAAGAATTATGAATTTCCATCCTGGGGAGTTTTGCTATACTCTCTAATAGGACAGCAAGAATCCCTCAAGTGCAAGGGCAGTGTCTAGTGAAGGAAGACAGATCATTATGCCAGGCCTTTGATATGGATGATTGTACTTATGAACCTTTTCTTGTGAAACTGAAACATAGCCTAGTATTATATACTGCCTAAGAGTTACCTCCTGAAAGCCTCCTTGTTGCTGAAAAGTGGCCTCTCTCTAAGCCAAACTCAGCATATAAATGCACTACTTTCCCCCTAGCATAGGACATGACTCCAAGGGATGAGCCTCCCTGGCACCAAAGGATTATTACCAAGCACCAACTAACAATGCATCTGGAAAAAGACTTTGACCAAAAGGGGGAAATGGTAAATACAAATGAGTTTTTATGGCTAAGAGATTTCAAAGTGAGTCAGGAGGTCATTCCAGAGGTTATATTTATGCACATCTCAGCAGGATCTCATTGAATGCCACAGTAAATAGTGCCTCAAATAGAGGGGCTCCTGGGGTCTCTAGAGACTTCCAGACACTATAGCCAGGGCAGACAGCTCAAGAATTTGGCACCCCATCAGTAGGCTTTACTTTGGAATTTATGCTCCCCAGTGTAACAGAGTTAGACTCATTTATAGATTCTCTACACATGGCTCTTCTGCTCCTTTTATTTGAACCTATAATTCCCACTATAGTTGACACATATATGTCCCAGAAACTTAAATCTTTGGTCCATCCATATGCCAGTTGAGCCCTGAATTTCAGCAGAGTTGCAATACCTACTCTCCAGTTCACTGGACTCACCCAGGACAACTAACAAGGAGATGATGATGGACAATGCCCATCCCAAGGAACAGAGAGTATCTGCAACTGCAAGCAAGATAGTCCCATCCATCTGCCCCATGGGATGGGATCTAAGCCCCCTCTCAATTAGAAGCAGAGTGGGCATCACCATCCCAAAATCCTCAAGATTGCAGAATGAACAATGGACTAAAGTAGACTTGTTATTATTCTACTATAGATTTATGATTCTAACAATGGAAGACTCTTACCTTTGATGTAAAGGCAGTGACCATCAGAGGTTCTGAGGGATGGGAGAGGGAAGAATAGGTTAATATGGGGGCATTTTCAGGACATTGGAATTATCCTGCATGACAGTGCAGTAACTGACACAGGCCATTGTATATTTTGTCATAACTTACAAAATTGTGTGGGACAGAGTATGAGCTATAACATAAACTGTAGTCCATGGTTAGTAGCAATGCTTCAATTTGAATTCACCAATTGTAATAAATGTAACACACTAATGAAGGATGTTGTTAATGTGGGAAAGTATGGGAGGGGGAAGGATTGTGGTATATGGGAATCCCTTATATTATTTATGTAACATTTATATAATCTAAAGCTTCTTTAAAAATAAAAAAAAATAATTAAAAAATATTTTTTCAACTTCATAAAAAATAGACTTAAAAATTTGTCATGAGAAAGCAGCTTCTGGATTAAAAAATGATGAACAATGACTGTGGTTAAATAGTGTCTTTGCCCATTTGCTCTTGATTAAATAACAGTCATCCGTTTCCTAATTACTCCATTGGGTATATAGTAGGGGTGTTACCTGGGTGTGACTCTCGACCCACAAACTCCTCAGTTTCTGCCATTTCTTGTTATATGAACTGTTGCTTTTGTCCACTTAGTAGAACCAGCCTGAAAGTACAAACAAAGTACAAGGTGGAACAGCAGAAACTGTAAATATGAAAAGCAAAAACCAGAATGAATATGTAAACCTGCTTATGCTTTGTTTTCCCACCTAGATTGCAAGCTCCTAAAGGGTGATGACCATTCTAACTTATCCCTGAATCCCTAGTAGTGCCTAGCACACTGTTTATTGATTTAAATATGACAAAGATCAATGCTTGACCGTAGGTTTTCAATAATTCTTGTAACTATAGAAGTTTAAACTTCCATTGCTTGAGATCTTTAAGGTAACTCACTCTGAAATAAGCATAAACCTCTGGTCACCAGAGCTGTAAAAGTGAACTTACATAGCTCTGCTGCTTTGGGTGACATCAATGCCCAAGACCAGTAAGCCGTGAGCCCCTCGGCTGGGAATATGTAATCCCAGCAAGTCTCAGCAAGAATCTGAGAGGTGGATGGAATATTAGATTCTCTTAGGATTCCTTGGAGTTACTTTGGGAGTACAGAGTGGGGAAGGAGTGATCCAAAAGGCAGGTTCTCTACCCTTATACTTTCCTCACACCCCTACTCCCCTACTTCAGCCAGGAGGACACCACTACCAAGGGCTGGAAGCAACACTGCAGCATGAAGCACCTGCAGGGTGGAGAGAGGTGAGGCACATCAGGAAGGAGAAGTCTCAGACCCAGTCCATCTGCAGGCCACTGGCAGAAAGAGCTTGAATAATGAAGGAGAACTGGACCCATGGAGGCTCGGAACAGAAGGCATTGTACAGACCAGACAGGAATATACTATTCTGGAACTTTTTCGACTCCAACCATAGAGGAGAATTGGAGGATCACAAGTGGGGAGCGCCAGAAGTGCTTACTATCCATACCTGATGATTCCACTTTGATCACTCGGCTGTGCATTTCAAAAGCAGAGTTATCAGACTTCTGAAATATGCAAACTCTCACTTGATCTGACAACCCCACCTAGACCCAGAAACTGTTAGCTAGGGAGATGGTACCTCATTTATATTTGAGCCCCAAATTAAAAAAATTATGACCCATCAGTTGAAACAGCTTCCTACTCTGATTTGGCTTATGGACATCAACTGAATAAATGGCTTCTGGAATTGCTAGGTGTTGGTTGAAGGTGGTGTCAATCCCTAGTGAGGGCAAGGCCCTGAGCCTTAGGTAGAGTTCCTTAGCTCACCTTTCCTTCTCTTGCAGCCCACTCTCTGGCCATTCCAAACGACTCCCACTTCTCCAAGGTAGGGTTTCTTATGGCACTTCCATGTGTTTGAGTTCAGACTATGCCTTTCGTGGGAGGTGCCCTTCCCCTCTTCTCTCTTGTGAATTCCTCCTCTTTCTTCAAGATCCTGTTTGAGCCATTACCCCTGTGCAACTATGCCCTGATTCCCAAATCCAGCCCCGACCATCTCCCTTCTGTGTCTCCGCTGCACCACGCAGACCCCTCTTACACATCCTCCTATGTTCTATTCATGCTTCCTCTTTCCTGGACTATGAGGTACTTGCAGTCAGGGGGCTGCATGGTTTCATTTTTGCATTTCTGGCAACAAGATGTATGCACTGACTGACAACATTTGCTGAATGAAAGAATGAATAATGGATGAGACATTTTGATGAATTTCCATCCCAAAGGATGTTTAAAAGACAAATTAGTTTTGACCTGGTTTGAGTCCTGGCTTGAAGAGTTAAGGAAAGAGTAGGAACAAATATAGACAAGTATGCACACGGAGCAGCATTAATAGTGAAAACTGCTTCTTAGGGATTGGGAATGTTCAGGGACAGAATATGGGTAGAGGACTTCATAGTGATCTTCAAATATGTGACCTCACAGCTGTCACGTCAAAGGGAAACGATGCATGTTCTCAGAGTAGTCCAGAACAGAATGAGTTCCCTTATACAGTAGTGAGTTTTCTGCCAGTAGAGGTGTCTGAATCCAGACTGGCAGGACCACTTAATAATGACATTGGACAAGATAACCTTGAAGGCTTTTTCAAATTCCAGAATTCGGTGTTCTGGCTTGAAATGTTCACCAGTAAGCTCGTGGTGTAGAGGTGCTCTCTGAGATCATTAGATTTCATAAGAACTTCCTGGTTTGAAATGCTGAGTTGTAAATGCTAAACCACATCAAAACCAAGGTGATTTAGGAGAAAAAGAGGATAGAGGAGCTTTAAGGGCAAGTATGCCATAGTGCCTGTCAATACCTTTAAATGCAGAACTAGGAACTCCCCCTAGGAAAGACAGCAGTCCAATGAGAAACTGCCACAAGAAAATGTTGGGCTTCATTTCATCCCCGTGGGCACTGGGAACCAATCAAACTGTGTGCTCCTACCATGAGCAAATTCACTACAGACCTCCAGGACAACTTGCGTTCTGGTAGTCAGATCTTGGGCAGAAATGAGGGAGGTGGATAAAGGCCAAAAGAACTAATACACCAAGTTGGTAAGAGTTACTACCATAGAAAGACTGAGATTCAGGCCCTTCAATCTTGAGCAGGAAGTAGATCAGTGTCCATAAAATCAAAATGCTTAGAGTATAAGCAGACGCTCACCAAATTCCAGAATGTGAGTAGTGGTTTTTACTTCTCTCTGGGTCACAGACTTCATTTGCTGAATCAACAGTGTACCGTGGCCAGCTAAGGCTGTGAGCATATAAGTAGCCAGGTTTGGGTGGATTGGGTTTAGCAGATCCTGTGGAGACACAAAACCATGAGCCTCCCACTATGGCAGCAACTCTGGTACCAAGTAATTTGTAGCCCCTAACTGAAATCTGGAGCAACTGGAAATTATTATTTGAGATGTAGTTGTAGTGAATGTGGCTTCAAATTCCTTCTGCCGATGTCCAAGGACTGGCAAAAAGGCATCATATGATTGACAAACTAAGACCTGGGAAATGGAAAGGAATCATTTATTAAGATTAAGAAGGTAGAATAAAATAAAGGCTAAGCACTTAAAAAGGAAAACCTATAAACCAATATGAAAATAAACAGGGTAACAATATGGTATAGACAGTCTATAGTCACTGAATTTAAGTAAACAATGTGGCGGGAAGCACTTAGGCTGGAAATAAGGTGTGGGAGGTTCCAATTTTGGTTCTGCCACCACCTAGCTGTCAGACAAATTTAACTCAAAGTCAACCAATGATATAAACAGAAGAACTAAAGTCATAAAACTCTTGGAAGAAAACCTAGGGGTAAGTCTTCATGACCTTGGTAATGGATTCTTAGAAATGACACCAAAAGCACAAGCAACAGAAGAAAAAATAGATAAGTTAAATTTCATAAAAACGTAAAACTTTGGTACATCAAATAGTACTATCAAGAGAGTGAAGGACAACCTAGAGAATGGGAAAATATTTGCAGATCATATTTCTGATAAGGGTCTAGTATCCAGAAGATATAATTAACTCTTACAACTCAAAAACATAAAAATGAACAACCTAATTTGAAAATGGACAAAGAACTTGAATAGACATTTCTCCCAAAAAGATTTACAAATGGCCAACAGGCAGATGTTGAATGTCATTAGTCAGTGGGAAAATGCAAATCAAAACCACAAAACAAAGCCACTTCATTCCCACCAGAACAGGTATAATGCATTTTTCTTTAAATGGAAAATAAGTGTTGGTAAGGATGTGGAGAATTTGGAACCTTCATACTTTCCTGGTAGGAATGTAAATGGATGCAGCTGTTATGGAAAACTGTTTGGCAGTTATTTAGCAAGTTAAAAATAGAATTACCACATGACCTAGCAATTCAGCTCCTAGATGTATACCCAAATAATTGAAAACAGGTAGTCAAACAAATATTTGACCAAAAATGTTCAAAGCAGTCCTACTCATAGTGGTCAAAAGATGGAAACAATCCAAATGCCCTTCAACCGATGTTGAAGGTGGAGAGAACAATGATTGAATGAGGGCAAGGCAGAGAGGCCTGCTGAGCGTAGACCATCCTACAGGAAACAAGTAGGGGGCTTCTTGAGTTCTAGGGCAGAAAGCAAAAAGCTACCGCTGCCAGATGGCAGCGACCACAGGCCTCTGCAGCCCCTCTACCTGTCCCACCTCCTGCCTGCACATGCCAAGCAGCTCTCAGCTCTTTCCAAATATCTGGGCAGTGAAGTAGTGAGAGAAGTGGGCACAGCAGGTCCTGGCTCTTGGAATCTTCAGGTGCAAGTTGCTTTTGCAATAGCTGTAGGTCATTGTGCAACTCTCTGGTTTTCTTTGGACCTGGGCATCTCAGATTCCTAGACATCTATAAAATATAGACACTGATGATGCCGCTTAGCTTGCAAAGCTTCAGAGAGGTGCAGAAGAGATGGTGGACTGTAAGTGCTTGGTGAAACCTAAGGTGATGTGTGTGTAGTGGAATGAATATCAGAACTAGGCTTCCAGGTGGGGTTGAGAGTAAGTGAACCAACACGGAAGAAAATTGCCCGACTCTTGAAGGGGGTTCTCAAAGGAACAGGGCTGGGCAGCTCAAATTACAAAGTAGGCATAAATAGAGAGTGCCTGCCAAGCAAAGGCAGGCTGCCTGGAGCTCTGGGGCCCTGGAGGAAGCAACCCGTGAGTGTTTCTGTCCCTGCCTCTCATTTTATCTTCCCCACATCCTGTGATGCCCCTGCCCACCTGAGCCATTCATCCCACTCCCGTTGGCGAAGGGAAAGTCTGTGTCGTTCTGGTCTAGGAGGAGTGGGCTGGGAGGTGATGGGCGTGGGGTGGTCTCCTGCCCTCGCTTGGCTGCCGTGGCTGAGAGGGAGACTTGCTTCAGAGACCTGATGCTGCTGTGGGGACCTCGGGTGGAAACTGCAGTCCAGACGTCCCTCTTGGCTCCTTGTCTGTCCCTGATTTATTCAGAAAAAGGAGTTGTGTAGGGAGCAGACCGGGCATTGGCAGACCTGGGTTCAAAGCCACCCTGGCAACAAAAGCCTGCACGACACGAAGGCATCTGCTTCACGCTGAGACTCAAGTCTTTATAAAATACATTGCCTGGGCTAGATCTCTGGTTTCCAAACCAATTTTCAGAGGAGTCTTTTTAAAGTAAGCTGTTACTCTGAAAGCGTAATATAAACTGAACACTGCTTGGCGTGAAGAGAGCCGTGGCTGAGCCCACTCATCTGCTGCCCCAGCTAAGACACCTTGCCGAGTCCGGGCCTGAAGACCTGAGTTAACCCCATCCAAGGACCCTTCCCGCTGCAATGGGGTGTGTTCTTTGTCATTTTTAGCTGGTGGACTGAAATCCTATTCCCTTTCATTCTTCTCCCGGAAAGAGGCACAGGTTCCCAGAGCTGTGGCTGCCGCAGGCCTTGCTCAGCTGGATCTGCCCCCAGAGCTCACGACTGAGCCTCTGCCAGAACCAGCAATGCAGCTGCTGCTGCCTCTGAGCTTGCCTGCACAGGCCCAGAGGGCTGCATGTTTCCAGAGACCCCCAGCATGCCCAAACTGTGGATTCAAAATAAGTGAGAGGCTAGCACAAAAACAGCGGCCATCACAGACCAGAATCACCAGCGGCTGGGGGAGGAGGAGGCCACCATCTCCACCTCACTTCCGCTGCCCAGCCGCCCTAAGGCTCTCAGGCTTTGCTCCCAGCCTCTTTGACATTAGAGTTTCTCTCTGGGAGATGTTCAACATAGGGACTGAACCAGATCCCGGCACTTCCAGCCTAGCTCCTAAGTCCCTCCAAAACGGTAATTGGCTGTGCTTCTTGGCCCCTGCACCCAAAGCTTGCCCTGACTGATCTGCCCACCCTGCATGTCCCTTCCTCCATGACGCTCCTTCTCACGAGCTCGAAGTGTCCCAGGGTCTCTCCAGCCACTTATTTGTGTTTCTGAAAACTTTCGCCTGGGTTCCTCTGGGAATTTCCTCATGGAGACAGCAATCTAGCCCAGGAACGGCAAATCGCCTGGTGAACATGTGGCCATGTTCCCAGCCTGTGGTCAGGACAGGATCACTGACCAGTCTGGACTCGTGCTCCTTTTCAGACCAACACTATGGGCTGCCAGTGCTGTCCCATGCATGGCAGCAAGAAAGTGGACGTGTTTGTCTTGTCTGGGCGAGGGTGGCCCCTGTGCAAAGGCACTCAGTGGCTCCTTCCTGCTGGGACAGGTGGCCTCGGGAACTGCATCTTAGCCCCTGGGCTGATAGCAACGCCCATAGGAGGTCACAGAAGGGACAGCTCAGGGCACCTGAGGACAGGTGGAGGCTGCTGGGGACCCTGGTCAGAGTTCAAGCTGGGTAAGCAATGTACCCCAAAGCCAAACTGTGTGCCCACCATGCACCTAAACTGCTTTGGGAGTCCTGTACCCCTGAGAGCAACAAGGAGAGGAGGTGGGGCATGGGTGCTCCTGGCCTTCAGGGGCTGGACCAAATCCTGAACCACATCCTTTCTCTCCCTGTTCCTCCCCAGGCCATGCTGCTCCTCAGCCTCTCTGCGCTGGTCCTGCTCCCAGTGCCCCTGGGGTCCCTGGGAGCAGAAATGAAGACCTATTCCCAGAGGACAGCAACCAATGCCTGCACCCTGGTCACATGTAGCCCCCTGGAGACTGGCCTGCCTGGTCGCGATGGACGGGATGGGAGAGAGGGTCCCCGGGGCGAGAAGGGGGATACAGGTAGAGCTGGGGTCATGGGCTGGTCCTGGAGGGTTGAGGGAGGGTATTGCCACTGGGAGCAGCAAACGCTGGATACTCTGCAGCGGAGGTTTTGGAAATGGGCTTCCTTCTCCCCCAGGGGGTGGAGACAGGTTGCCCACAAACAGAGTCCAACTAAAACACTTCTCCAGGAGTTAGCAAATGACTGCTGCTCTAAGCCCCTAAGGACTTCCCGCCATCGCTGCTATG
Organism: Cabassous unicinctus; assembly: GCA_029593785.1. Taxonomy (NCBI): domain Eukaryota; kingdom Metazoa; phylum Chordata; class Mammalia; order Cingulata; family Chlamyphoridae; genus Cabassous; species Cabassous unicinctus. The sequence continues at coordinate 3,940 of JAQZBX010047287.1, read as the reverse complement.
GTCCTGACCCCTCATCTAAGACCTTCTGGATCCCCCAAGCCCAGGAATGAGTGGACAGTGGGTGAACGACTTGTAGCTGAAGCATTTGCCCATTGTTCATTCTGATCAGACGGTGCCTTTGCTGCCATGCCTTCCAAGGAAGGATAGGAAAGGATGAGGGCCCGTGGCCGAAAGGAAGGTTTGAGGGGACACCAGGCGGTGCTGGGCTCCAGGGGCCCTGGGACAGGCAGCAGCGATGCTCACTCTGGCGAGCAAATTGAAGCAGGATGATGGTCTTAAAGACCTTCAGGCTCCGCCCGGAGGGTTTCTGTGAGAGACAAGCTGCTTGTTAAAGAGGTTGCAGGGCTTGCAGCTAATGCACCTCGTCCACCTAAAGTGCATCTTCCTGATCCAAACAAGCTTCATTGCTTTCAGCCACGGGTAACTCCAGATGAGAGTTACTACCAGGGTGGAAAATTTCAGTTTGAAACTGAAGTTCCTGATGTGTACGACATGGTGCCTCCCAAAGTAAAATGCTTGACCAGAAACTGGCACCCCAACATCACAGAGACGGGGGGAAGCAAGTCTGAATTTACTGAGAGAACCGTCCATCAACGGCCTGGCTGGGCGATGTGGTTTGGGGATTAAACTCTTTATTTGCTGACCTTTTGAATGTCCACTGAACATTGAAGCTACAGAACATGACTTGCAGGACAAGGAGGACTTCCAGAATAAAGCTGAAGACTACCTTAAGCGTTACACCAGATGACAAGAGATGAGCGCAGGACCACGGCTTGCATGTGATAGATGTGTCTAACTTAAAACGAAGTTAACCCTCTTCTCCTCGACGGCCCCCCTCATCCCCCTGGATTGTTCTGGTCTGTGGCCACACTGTCCCCAAGAAGAAACGCTGCTTGACTGTCCATGTGCGGTGGGGAATTCAACATAATACTGCTAGAAAATGTGTTCTGGGTTCTAGAAGGTTGTCTGCTTGCAATGACAGGTTTACTTTTTCAAAACTGTACTGTATAGGCTGTTGATGTTCTTGAGAAGTCTTAATGAACTCAGAATTGAGGCTAGAGGTTGCTGACCCTTTTCCCAAAGAAGTCAGTTTCCCACACACGTGATGCTAATGACATGTTTAATGTAACCGCAGATTAGCAATAAGGATCTTGCTACAAATGGGGCTCGATGCAAAGTCTCTTAGCTTCTTCCAGAAATGTTGGCCCTGCCTAGATGTCCTGAAGCTTGCCGGAATGCTTAGAGTCACTTACTAATCTCTCACTGAAATGCATATTTTATTTAATGTAAGCATATTTTGGAACAGACTTGTAATTTGTACAATTTAATGCTTTAATTACTTTTTCCTATTCTCATTTAGCGTGTGTTTTCATTGTTTAGAGAAGACAGAAAGATGTTGGGTCAAGCAACTATTGAAAAGAAATACAAAGAAAATATGAAAGACAAGTTATTCATTCTGTCCAAATGCAACAAGAATATAGCTTCTAAAAATCAGAGCTCTTACTTCCAGGTCCAGCTGTGGCAAGGACGTTTTGGAGTCTTTTGAAGCTAGATCTGAGGGGAAAAAAACAGGGAGCCCTTGCTCCCACGCTGCCCAGAGAAAGCTGGCTGGAGGCCGGGCCAGCTGGGGGTGGCCTTCCTGCCGGCCAGAGGAAGGAGACCAGCAGGCAGTGCTTGTGGGGTTGCGGCCAGGTCCTGCTGCCCGCTGCCCCTGAACCCACCCGCTTGTGTCCACTGCCCCCTGAAGCCATGCCTGTGGGCTTCTCCTGTGTTTTTTTCTGGTTCCAGCTCTGTCGAGGGGCCTCCTAGGCCTTGGGGTCCCGGGACTCAGCAGTGGAACACGCCCTCCTGGTCGGGTGAGCACACTTCAGAGTCAGAACACAGAGGAGAGACGAGTGGACTTACTCCCATGTAGACCTTTGAACCAGTGAAATCAAATGCAAAGTAAATGTTCATGAGGCTTCATCTGCAAAAAAAAAAATAAAGTATTTGCCCAAAACAGTAAGGAGGGATGGAAAAGGAGCCCACACTTCTTTGTGCAGCCTGTGCTTGGACGTTCACGTCAGCAGTTCCTACAATAGGCCCACTACACCCCTAGGGAGGGTCGAAGCAGAGTGCAGGTCAGCGCCCAGCAGAGCCTTGCCTGCTCTCGTGCCCCGGCAGGCCTGGCCCCTCCTGCCCAGCGGAAAGGTCACCTCCCTGCACATCTCTCTAGACCCTCCTGCCCTCCCAGTCCCACTCCCCCATCAGAGGCAGCTCCCAGTGTGCACGGTCTGGGGTGCGGGGCACTGTACAGGGCTTGCGTCAGCTCATGTGTTGTTCTCCCCACTTGTTATGCTGTTCCTTCGGTTTAAAGCTCTATGACAAATGTCTTGCAGGCCAGACCAGTGCCAATCACGTACTTTATCAAGTTTTATTGAACAAGTAAATGAAATAATGAGCAAATGGGCAAATAACAAGTTGGCACCACCTGCCAAGTGCCATTTCTGAAATAAATATTCTAGGCAGGTAAATGCTGATAAGTTGCCTGCCTTGTGTGGCCTTGGGCAGGGAAGGAGAACTGCAGGTGAGTCAGACAGGTCTCGGCTTGGATCCTGCCTGCTTCCTCACCTGTAAAATGGGGGTCCTGGTGCTCATTTCCTACATCTCCAAGGGGGCTGGAGGTGAGGAGGTGTAATGTCCATCCCTGAAGAACCCTGAAGGAATGCAGAAGACCTGACCCTGCAGGCAGCTGACTCTCCCCGGGCCTGGGACCAAGGTGATGTCCATTTCTTCTGCTGCTACAGGTTTGCCAGGAGCTGCAGGGCAAGCAGGACTGCCTGGACCCATTGGCCCCGCTGGGCCCAAAGGGAGCAACGGCTCTGCTGGAGAACCTGGGTCAAAGGGAGACTCGGGGCCACGTGGTGAGCAGCTGGCTTGGGAGCAGATGGCTGCAGGAGGGCGGCTCACAGGGCTGTGCCAGCAGCAAGCACGGAGCCCGGCCCAGAAAGGAGGACGGGGGCACTGGCCTGGTTCACACTGAGCCCACTTCCTGCTGGGTGGCCTTCCTTTAGGACCACGCTCCCAGTGTCACTGTCCTCTTCCAGGCCTTCCAGGTACACCTGGTCCAGCTGGAAGAGAGGGTCCCCCAGGGCGCCAGGGGGACGTAGGACCTCAAGGCAAACCAGGCCCAAAAGGAGAGCTTGGGCCAAAAGGTAGGTGCCTGCAGGTGTGGTGGGAGAAGGATGGGATATGCCCAAGGTACACTCAGAGGGCGCCAGGGAGCCGGCGTGGCTCACCGGCTGAGCGCCTGCTTCCCATGACCAGGTCCTGGGTCCAATCCCTGGTACCTCCTAAAAAGAAACACAGAAAAAGAGCCCAGGCGCCACCCGGGACAGCTTAGGAAGGGACGGACTGCGACCCCAGGCCTCGCTGCCCCCATTCCCCCACTGAGCGTCTCCTGGTACCCTCCAGAGAGGAATGCAGGCCGCAGGGGCCGCCTCCCCAGATCTCGCACCCTGCAGCTTCTCGGGGAACGACAGGTGCCGCTCTCTCAGCAGCGTCTCCCTGTTCATACCCTCCTCAGGAGAAGCCGGTGCCGTGGGCCTTCAGGGACCTGCTGGAACTAGAGGCCCCACGGGACCAAAAGGAGAGAGGGGGGCCCTGGGCGAGCGTGGAGTGCCTGGGAATGTGGGCGCAGCAGGTGAGATGCAAGGAGCGGGCTGGGCTCCAGACCCCCCACCCCTGCTCCTCTGCCAGTGGAGTCAGAGCTGGCCAGGAGGAGGGCAACTGCTTCCAGGGGATCAGTGCTGGGCAGTGGGCACAGGCAGTTGCTTCTGGGGGGACAGTGCTGGGCAGTGGGCACAGGCAGCTGTTTCTGGGGGGGCAGTGCTGCGCAGTGGGCACAGGCAGCTGTTTCTAGGGGGGGCAGTGTTAGAAAGTGGGCATAGGCAGTTGCTTC
>JAQZBX010047286.1:0-20511 GCA_029593785.1 Cabassous unicinctus | reverse complement strand
TCCAGGGAAGTTTTTCCATTTAAAAAAAGTTCCTAAGCATGTGTAAGGCAGATATGAATTTAGCTCTTTTCTATAAATTAAATGGACAAAAAGTGGCACAGTACTTTATTTTCTCTAAATCAATTTTGAGTGCAAGCCTTATCCCATTGAAAGAGTGGGAAATTCAATCCCAGTCCTTATCAGAGCTTCCTTCCACTCTTCAGGATTAGGAAAGAGTCCCAAGATACATGTAAAAAAGCAGATTTTTGGAAGAGCCCAACACTTAGTCCATTGAAGTCAGGCAGCTCTATTACTGATGGTCTTACTTGGCCATTGGAGACCCAGAAGATGCTAGAATGCCTAAGATCACCTCCATGGGTGTACCTTGGCCATCCACCCTCTGAAGACTTGACATCTTAAGACCTGGTAAGGGAGCCAGCCATGGGTTCTAGCCTCTCACAGAACCTGTAGACGTTGGGATTTACTCTTCTCTTCTCTCTGCCCTTGTTGCTTCTGTCCCACCCCCTAAAAGCACATGCTCCCCCTATCTCCACTTTTCAGGGCCATCTAGCATAATCTCCCCAGTAGACTTGGGTTTTCAGAAACGAAATCCAGGAAAACGGTTCCCCTTCTGGACAAAGGCAAAGGACTGTCTACCTTCTTGGAAAACACTGTATTTCATCTCTTCTAATTTGTGCATTTTTCCCGACTTTTACCATCTGTGATATTGTGAGGCATCTCACTCTTGATGGCACCTTACAGTAGCTGTTGGTCAAGGGCAATAAGGACGTAGCTGTCATTTCCCACACGTGCCCAAATTTGGTTGTTACTCCTGGTGGCTGGACCAGATACCTGCGACCCCTTGACCTTTTTGGCCAACAAATCATCAAGGAATCACTTAAGAAAGAGGCATAATTATCTTGGTTGTTATCTGAAAACCTTTCATTGCAATATCCTGGTAAGATCAAGAAAGTGTCAACCTCAAAACTGGTAGCATGGGTGTCAGAGGTTGAAAGAAAAATCCCAGAGGCAAGCATGGAGCACTATTCTAAGAAATGCTACCTCACCAATACTGCACAACACAGAGCTGATATCATTTGGAAAAACACAGAAGTCAAGGACCACAGATGACTCTGAGTTAAAAAATGGTTCAGAAGAGTTATGCATGGGAGGTAAAGAGATTTGGGGGCTTCCCTAAACAATTTTTTGCTTGCTTTTTTTTCCCTTTATATAGCCATAAGAGTGCTACATGTTCAAATATATATGTCTCAAAAAGGTTAGCAAGTTCTTTTGGTGATTTTCTTTTTCTTAATGGAATGTAAAATAGGGGTGCATCTTAAAATCAAGAGCATCTTAAATTCAACAAGATAAGTTACCAAGATAACAAAGCACAGTAAGCATTTCAGTAGAAGATCCAGCCACACACTGCAAAGTCAGGACCCTTGCCCAGAGAAGCAGCAGTTGAAGGTTGGAAAATGGAGTTGTCCCTGAGAAAACCTGACAGTATCAAGGAAGAAGGAATTCCAACCTTTGCCTGTGGTCTGTAATTTTTAGCTACAGGCTCTGAATCCCAGAGCTCCCCAAGTATTGCTTATGAAGAAAGAAAGAAAAAAAAACAACAGAGCTATGAGCTCCAGTACAGCAAGTCCTTGGCAAGGAACACAGTCGATAAAGGACCTGTCCACCAAGTGGCCTTAGAGACCCTGGCTGGATGTGAAATGGATTAGCTTTCGAATTGATGATTATCCTTTCTGAACACCTCTTAATGGCTCATGCCTTCCCTGCTCATCCATTTGGAATGACATGATGCTTTTGGAAACTTGGGGATCGGCTCCACCTGACATTCTGAAGCATATCTCCTGTCCCTGCCTTTCTCCTAAGCCTGATTCTGCAGAAGCAGCACAGACTTCAGAGAGGACCTAGACAGATCTGTGTTTGCATCTCCATTCCCACATGTTTTAGTCAAGACTGTAAGCAAGTTAATCTCTTTGGGACTTGGTTCCTTCCTTCCTCCCTCCCTCCCTCCCTCCCTTCCTTCCTCCCTTCCTTCCTTCCTTCCTTCCTTCCTTCCCTCCCTCTCTCCTTCCCTCCCTCTTATAGAACACTTATCAGGTAAGTGTTGTGGGACAGATTTGGACTACACAACAAAGTTTATCAACCCTTGTACAGAATCAAGAACTAAAAATAGCAGGGGGAAGCGGATGTGGCTCAAGTGATTGGGCTTCCGTCTATCAAATGGGAGGACCTAGGTTTGATCCTCGGGACCTCCCAGTAAAAAGGCAAGCAGGAGAGCCCGCCCTGCTCAGAGAGCCAGGCTCGCACAGCAAACCACGCAGCAAGATGATGATGCAACAAAAGAGAGATGCAGGGGAGAGTCAAGGTGAGAGGTGGCGCAAGTGACAGGGTGCATCTCTTCCACATCGGAGGTCCCTAGGATCGAATCCCGGTGAAGCCTGGAGGAGAAAAAATGAGAAGAGAAGGCAAGAAACAGACACAGAAGATCACCCAGTGAATGGACACAGACAGCAAGCAAGGGAGGGGGAAGGAAATAAAAAATAAAAATAGCAAAGCTTATGGGAGAAATTGTTAGGAATAATCCAAAACACTCAAACCTATGCAAATTTGTAAACAAAAAGTATAAAATTCAGTGTCCATTCTTATATAAATACTTATATAAAGTAATTTTATATACTTATATAAATACTTATACCAAGGCATTTTAATTTCCAAATAAATAAAAATACAATAAATTTAGAACTTTAGCATTTAAAAAGTAGTGAAAGTAGCTTGTTGGAAGGAGGCAGAAGGAAAGGTTAAGGCTGCAGAATTTTGGAGCCAAAAGCAAAATAGACAAAGTTCAAAGAGAACTACAGAATAAGCACTTCTAAGAGATGGTGTTGAAAGAAACTAAGCCCAAAGGAAGAATGTGGGTGAATGGGCATCATCTGCAGCACCGTCTCTACCTGTAACTTGTTGCATTCAGCTGTTTGAGTTCTTCACATTAAGCTGCTGTTACTTAGTGGCACATGTTGTGGGGAAAATTGTGCATGATCCAATGCAACTTCCATTAGAGTTGACATCATGAGTGATCTAATGTGCACTTCAAAGACACACCTCACAGCAGAACAGGTTATATTTGTTGAGCAAACAAGAAAATGGATGGATGGATGGATGGATGGATGGATGGATGGATGCCATGGACTGAAAGAAAAGGAACAGATGAAATGAGGGAAGATTTTGACATATTATTATTGGATTTTTACATTTTGATTACCTGATATCTGAGACTCTGGGCCTTCAGGCTTAGAAACTCCTGGAGATAAGGGACAGATATTTGATATTTCCTTTTAGAAAGGTTTAACAGTTTCCTGGAAGAAAACCAATGACACACTTAAGTAGAATAATTTGAAGAGATTTTAATAAAGGAATTAAATGCAAAAGCATGTGGCAAATTTGCAACACTTCCCAGAATGGTAACAGTGGAACCCCATTCCACCCCTAGGACAAAAGGGTCAAAGTAAGGGAAGCTGTTACCTGAACTTAGAGGAGAATCGTGTGGTGAGGGCCGCCTGACACAAGCTGTGACCTTTGGTGGAGGAATTCAGCCCATGCGGGTGGGTTTGGAGGGAAGGAAAAGTACCAAATTTGGATGATTTTGTTGACCAGCTTGCAATAAACGATCTGCACATCCATGACCCAGGGTGTCGTAAAGCAGTGCTGCACAGAATATCATGCTAGACTTAAATCTACACAATTCCAAGTAATCCTAGTCCAGTTTGACTAAATCTGGAAGTTACTCTTTTGAACAAAAACTAATCAAGGTACCACACCCTCACTTCTGCAACTTGGTGTGATGGCAGCCTGGCCAAGAGCATTCCAGGCAATCAATGTAGTTGAAGTTCAATTGTGGAAGACTGTCTAAAATCTAAACACAGAGCAATTACAGGGGAGGAGACTGAGAATTGCCAAAGCTCCTGTCTCCTGACTTAAACATTCTGGTGCAGACAGGTGTGGGATGCCAAGAAGCAGATAAACTGAAAATAAGGTAAACCTTGAATGGACTGGAAGAGAAGTCAGTTTCTTAGCCATACATAGCAAAAGATAGTGAACAATTTAGGAATTGGAAATTAATTTTCATAATAGTTGCATATAATCTTACTAACTGAATGATAAACCATGTATAATTCTCATTTCAAACTTTGGACTCATTCTTCTCCTCAACTAGCTTTTTAAAATCATATTCATAAAATCTGAGTTAACTTTTCTGGGGTATGGTCTGAAATAACTACCATAATTGAGTGGAAACTCCTTGACCATTTTGGTCACAGTTTTCTTGCCAAAGTAAGCAGACAGACCCATTTTCGAGTAGTGTCTTAGCTCATTTCTATTCAAGAATGCTACACAATACCCAAGTGTAACCATATGGGTAATGAGTATCATTATCACCTAAATGATTCTCTTGGTGTCAAAGAAGTCATCCAGCTTGAAGGAACCACCTATTCCTTCCTATTCACTCAACATCTATTGAAGGCTGGCTATGGTACTGTGCACTCTGCTAAGTGCTGGGGATATGGCAGAGGACAAGCCCCGATTCTTGCTCCAACCCTAGACTTTATAATCTAGCCTAGATCATCTAACTTGCTGGTTCTCAACTGGGGCAACTCTTCCCCCAAGGGATAGCTGGCAATATCTAGGGGCATTCTTGGTCACAACTAGGGGAGTTCTACTGTCATTTAATGGGCAGAAGCCAGGGATGCTCCTACACAACCTACAATGCACAGGACAGCTCCCCACCACAAAGAATTACCTGGCCCAAAATGTTGAGAGTGCTGCTGTTGAGAGACTTGATCTAACTCCATCTCCCCATTTTACAGAAGAAGGAACTGAGGCCCAGGTAATGACACACCTAAGGTCATAGGCTCTATAAAAATAGAACTCAAGCATCTTGGTTCCGTTCTGCTTTCAATAGGTTTTCAGATTCCTTTTTTGGAACTGTGATTGAGGGCTCATTTCCACATGTCTCCCCTTTCCTAACATCAGTAAGTCCTTCAGTGGTGCCCCAATTAGACAGCAGTGGAAAAGCACTCCCATTCAGTCCTTGTGTTTGGCACAGGAGACAGACTGGACTGGAGTGACAGAGCTGCCTTGGTGTGGTTAAGTTTGGCCTCTGGACTTTGTTTTAAAGGAAAAGGGTGGCCCAGCAGTTCCATCTACTCATTCTTTCCTTTTCCTTTTCATTAAAGGATTCAAGAAAAGCATACTTAGCACCTACTGTGTGCCAAGCATTAGGCTTGAAACTGGAGGTATGATAATGAATAATAAATAGGTGGTCCTCAAGACCCTCAAGAGATCATGATCTGTTTGAAAAGATAACCGAGTAAACAAAGCAACACAGTACATCAATATAGAAGCACATATGGAGGCAAGCACAAGATGGTATGGGGATGGGATGTGCCAGTCTGGGTTGTGGGTTGCAAGCAACAGAAACTGACTTTGGTTTATCGTATCAACAAAGACATTTATTGGGAAGATACTAAGGAGCTCACAGACGCACTGGAGAGGCTAGGAAAACAGGCAGGAAAATACAGGTTCAGCAACAGCTGGTAACTCAGTGGAAAAATCACTATGGTGAGGATACTGCAGCCAAAGCCAGCAAACACTGAGGTTACGGTTTCACATTATTACTCTAGCAGTGGACGCTATAGGTTGCACTGGACTCCTGCTCCCACACTTCTAGAATCGGTACATGGCTGTCACAGCTTCTTTAGGTCTCCAACCACCAGAGCAAAGTCTTTGGGTCTGATTATCCGTGGTTACTCAACCCTACTAGAGTTTGGCTAATGCTGCAAGGCATGCTGGGAAAGTGGATATCTGACCCTTTCTTTGAGCTTCTACAGTTAGAAGCAGACTCCATCTCCCACAACCAAGACTCTGACCCCACTATTTAAAATTCTCATACACCCCTGTCCCAGTACTCCTTATCACCCTTTCCTAGTATATTTTCTCCCATACCTCTTATCACTATCTCATATACCATATGTTTATTTATTTATATGCTTGTCTCTCTCCCCTTTCACAAATGGAAGCTCCAGAGAAAAGGAATTTGTTTCTGGTTCATTCACTGCTCTATCCCCAATGCCCAGAAGAGGCCTGGAATATAATAGGCCCTGAATAAATATTGTTGAACAAATGAGTGAGTGAATAAATTTTCCAAATACAAGGAGATCCAAATTTCCTGGGAAGGAATCTAAAATGTCAAGAAATGCTCAAGATAAGGAATATATGAAATGATGCATAACAGAACCTAGCATGGGAGAAATCAGAAAGGACTCCCTGGAGGAAGTGATACCTGAGCTGAGTCTGCTTAAGAGACAATGCAGATAAACCAGGGTAAGGAGAGCAAGATACAAGCAATTGTGTGGGATTCCAATAATGTCTTGTTTTATGGTTTGGCTTGGTTCTGGGATGCTTGAGAGAGTTCCTCAGCCAAGTTCCTCACATCTTTTTTTTGGATCAAGGAGGCACTGGATTGGCACAGTGAAGCATCAGGCTTGACCACAATGGCTAAGATTCAGGGCTTGGAGATGGCTGGAATCTGACTATCAGCCTCCAAGCGCTGCACAGGTAGAAGAGAACGCTAGGTTCCAAGGAACACCTGGATCCTTAAACAATAAGGTGTTACTCTGAGCATGATTTTGGAGAAAGGCAATCAGAGCAGTGAGAGAAAAAGTAATAAGCCTATAAGGCAAATGAGTTTTTCTCGGGTTTAAAGGTGCTGGTGTTATTACCTGGATAGCTTTTTGTTTAAGTGATTATGTTTCCATAGAACTTTCTGTAATTCATCAAAATTCATAGGATGTGAAGCCAAAAAAAAGAGTAGGTGGCAGGGTTATTACTTAAAGTTCAATTCAATAAATATAATTTATTTTTCTATAGAGTCCTTTATAGGAAATATTGCCAGAGGCTTTACGGTCCAACAGGACCGAGTTTGAATGACTTAAGTTATTTGCTTTTAGATCAAATGGACTTTTATGAACACTTCGACGTCCCCCATACTAAACGAAGTGATATACAGTCTTCTGGACATAATTTCTGTCACCACCATTATCTCTTCTCGCTCCAGCTCTCTCGTGGAGCACCGGAATGACATAAAGTGCTAATTGCTGCAGTCTTCCCCTCACCGAGGGAACTGCTTTTGATTTTTTCAATTGATCACTTCACAAGGCCTTTTACAAGGTTCTGGGGGTAATGCAATGGAAAAGAGCGGAGCTCAAAGGGGAAGATGCTAAAGACCATGCGGAGGATTCACTCCTCTGTCAAGTTCAACCGACTCAGCCTTAGATACAGGGCAGGCACCTTATCTCCTTATGACATTCAGATAGATAGTCAATGAAAGGCAATTTAAACCTCGGCTCCAGTTTCTGCTGAAATTGGTGGGGGTGGGGGGTGGGAAAGGCCTTCACAAAGCACAGCAAAGCTCCTTAAAAACCTTTCCCCCAGCCTGTCTCTGTCCCCTCATTCCACACTCCCTAAAACTCCCTCATAAACGGAGCCTTGGCAGGCTTCCTGATTTTTCTCCCGTCTCCCTGCTCAGGCTCAGCTCGCTGGCTTCTTTCAGTTTTGTGTTACTGCCATCAATTAGATCCTGCACAAATGAAGAGGGACAGCAAGACACTTTCTCCTTTAAAAGCCAGGTGGGCCTGGGGCAGCGAAAGACTGCAAAGATTTATAACTTAATATATTTTCTTCTTTTATAACCTGTCACTTAGACTCACCCATTCTGAACACCGTCGTGTTTTGGTTCAGCCTAGAGTGACAAATACTATGCTTTCACCAGGACTTCCTATTTGTTTATGAATAAGCCTTAGAATTGGACAAATCAAAACAAAACACCTAGGTATAACTTAGCATGAGCAAAGAAGATTTCATTTCCTCAAGTTTGACCCAGGGACAGCTCCCTCCTTGTGAGAGGGAGAATAGCCCAGAGTAAATGGACGTGCTTTCTCCTAACCCCCTTTGCCAATGAGCCTTTGGCCCGTGTTCTTTAATATACACCTAGGAGTCCGGCCGCCATTTTGGCCCAATACAGATTAAGGTCTGGAGTCTATGTCGTTCCTGCTGGAATTTTATAGGGGAGAAAATGAGCATCCTTGAACATTTAGTTTTCCAACTACTTACTCCTCATTGAGGTAGCTGCAGCCCACACCTCTGTTCTCTAAAAACTGCCTCCTCATCTCTAGGTGGAGGTACTGCTATTTTCTCCATTGTGAGTGAATCGACCCCTCCCTGGCCACAGCTGATTGGGTAAGGGAAACCCTGACCTGAAAGCTACTGGCTGAGATGAGCCAATCAAATCCTTCCTCTCACAAATTTGGGATTGGCCAGGTGGAGAGGCTGGGTCAGTTAGCTTTGAGTTCTGGACTTGCACAGCATGTAAATTCAGGGCTGGGTAGCCACGTTTGGGCTGGTGTCCCTGCTCTCCAAAGTGGAAAGCAGAGAAAGAGCATCTCCGGGGAGAGAGGGATCAAGCCCTCTGCAGGGAGGCAGCCAGGAGATATGCTGTGGCCTTGGAGAAGCCGAGAAACTTACCCCCCAGGGAAAGGGCCAGAGATAGAATGAACTAGAGAGAATCTGCTTTTTGTGCCCGCTGGCGTACCTGTTCCTAGAAAGGCTGCACTTCCTAGCCCTGGGTTCCATGAGATCCCTGTATGTCCTTCTGCATTAGTCAGGGCTCTCCAGGGAAGCAGAACCGACAGGAGGTATGTCAATAGTATGGGATCTTTATAAATTGTCTCATGCGACCATGAGGATGGGTAAATCCAAATTCCGTAGGGCAGGTCGCCAGCTGGGAACTCTGATGAAGGTTTTCGAGCCAGCCCCAGGAGTGGCTGGCTGGCTGAAGAGAGAATTTCCAAAAAAATTTCCCTTTTTGCTTAAGCTATTTTGAGTGACTTCTCATCCAAAAATGTCAAGATAATCTGTTGAGATATTAATTTCTGTCTTGTGGCTCTACTAGAGGAGAGAAAACATGGAAATGTGATTTTCCCTTACTCCCAGCCTCCTGGAAGAACAGTCACGTTTTTGTTTTTGTTTTCTTGTTCTAAGATCGCAGAGTTCCAGTATGGTAGCCATTAGCCACATGTGGCTCTCGAATGCTTGGTATGTGGCTAGCCTGAACTGGGTTGCACCATTAATGTAAAATGCACTCTAGACTATGAAGACCTAGTACAAAAAGAAGATGTAAAATATCTCATTAGTAAATTTACACTGATTACACATTGAAATGGTAATATTTTGAATATATTGGGTTAAATCAAATATGTTATTGAAATAAATTTCATCTGTTTTAATGTGGCTACTAGAAAATTTGAAAGTACATACATGTCTTGAGTTATATTTCTGTCAGACAACCAAGGTTGAAGGTCTAGGTTAGTCTTGGGGGGAGAAGAAGTAGCCAGAACATCTTTGAATTCCAGGAGTACTTCTGAAGAAAGCGTCCACCCAAGTCTTTAGTTGGCGAGTCAGACTGCCCAAGGAATTAAGCTGGAGGTGCCCCAAAAGGGAGAGGGGAGAAGGGCTGGTGCTGTGAGTGGGAGCAGTTCTAGAATAGTGCCACCCTGGGAGACAACTGGAGTTCCTAGGGTCAGGAGGGTGGAGGGAGGCAGATTCCATTCGTGATAGAGACCTGTGTCCTTCTGCCTGGCAGTGACCCTGAAGGAAGAAGACCGCTGATGGGATAATGCCTGGGTCCTGGGGCTCAACACCAAAGACCATAACCCTGAAGGCTGTAGAAAGTTTCCTGTGTTGCAGCCACAGCTCAGCTGAGGCCCTGTGGGCAACATCTCCCAAACCTGGCACCCAAGAAGCTCCAGGATTTGATCCAGTGCCGTGGGGTGGGGCAGGAGGCCCCGGGGTAGCAGATATTGCACGTCTTATCAGTCATGTAGGTAGGGGCTCAGAGCCAGATTTAATTTCATTTATTTAAATAAAGAAATGTGAAGTTTTCTGTATCCTAGCACTCTGGAGCAAATTCGTGTCTGTTTCACAAATAGTCTTTGGCTAAAGCAATCATGCACCTGCAAGACTTCAAAAATGTATTCTGAAGCCAAAGGCCCCTGGGCTGGCTGCAGGACGTCTCCCCCCATTGCCTTCAGCCTGAAACATCAGGACGCATGTGCTTTCCCATTAGATACCTCTCCTTAGGAACATGCCCAGAGCTTCCGGGGCTAGAAGCCAGGAGAATTGCTAAGAATGCCGAAGCTGAAGCTGCCGACAGGAACCTGGGAAGGAGCCTTAAGGATAATGTTGTCTGACTCCTTCATTCTACTGGAGAGAAACCGAAGCCTGAATAAGAGGGTGGCAGGACTTGCTTAAGGTCAGACCTCTAAAAGATATCCCTTTTGAACTCTCCTGGATCTTACGGCTGGATCTTCAAGCTTGTACCCTCAGGTCTGCCCCTTTCCAAAGAAGCCACACAATTTGCAGGATTCAAGGCAGAGATCTTTCGAGCCAGATACTATGCAAATATCTAATGTCAGACATTAAAACTCTAATGGGAGGAAATTACTTGAATTTCATACCAGAATTATGTCCATGTACACACACCATTGTGACTGCTTTAACTGAGACCCAGGAGAAAGTGGCTTAAATAAGAAGTTTTTTGTCTCATTAAACAATCTGGACACGCACAGTTCGGGGCTAGTAAGGAGCCTCCAGAGTGCCCATGGCCCAGGCTCTTTCTGTCTTGTTGCTCTTTGGCCCGAGGCCTTGACTATGTGGTACAAGATGGCTCAGCCCCATGGCTGCATGACAGACAGTGGGAGTGGGACAAAGGAAGAATGTGGAGGGCACATCCCTGCCCTTTAAAGGCATGACCCAGAAGTTGCTCACACCCCTTCGGCCGGAACTTAGTCACGTGGCCGTGCATCACTGCAAGGGAGACTGGAATGCAATTTTTATTCTGAGAATCCATGTGCCTGGCACTAACATGGAAGACTGGAATAATGCACTTGGGGGGCAACCAGCAGTCTTGTCCCTACCATGTTCTCAGCTGCTCAAGTACCCATACACACATAAACGCACATGCTCCAGTAGAAACACACTCGCATATCGATCCATGTGCATGAAACCCACAGTCACACATACTTATATATGCTCACACTCCAATCCCATGTGCACTTGCATATCTGGTCACACATTGGTTCATACACATACACGCAAAGCACACATATACCAACAAAGTTGCATTATTAACGCACATGTACACATGCTGCACACATAAGAATTCCTGCAAAATCTGTCCTTCTTACATCCTATCCTGTGATGTAAGGAGGCTTGCACCCCAATCTTCATGTGTCCCCACTCAGTGGTGCTTCCCCTTGTTCTGTGTTTAGAACACTTCCTTTTTTCTCAATATTTAGAGCCCATTTACAATCTAAATGCATTTAGAATGTGATCAGAGTTGCGCAACACAAGCAAATACAAACCAAAATGAGATCTCACGCAGTGCCTATAGAGAGGTCCACCCTATTCTCCACATGCACAAACCCTAGGACAGCTGACAATTCACTCTGTATTGGCATCCTGCACACCAGGAACACAGGTAGGGTATCAACACCAAAATTTACAAGGCCTCTAAGACCAACTGCTGTGAGAATGGAGGCAGGATTAGCAGCAACCTTGGGGTATTGTGAAATACCCATGCAGGTCACTACGCATTGCCTGACATGTAGTAGGGTCTCCACGAATACCTGTTGGACTGCTTGGGTGGATGGATGGAAGACAGCATAGAACATTCTGTACCCCACCTTCACATCTCTTCTTTGCTCTACCCCTTTGCACAGTACGGGGCACATAGTAGGTACTCAAATAATAATTAAGCCAACTGGCCAAATGATTGGACGGATGGATAAATGACTCAGAATCTCTTCCATCTTTCCTGGAAAATTAATGTCTTAGCTTGCCAGAGGTGCCATAATACCACAGACAGGTTGGCTCAGCAGGAATTTATTGGCTCATAGTTTGAAGGCTAGAAGTCCAAAATCAAGGTGTCAGCAGGCCGTGCCCCCTCCGAAGTCTGTAGCGTTGCGGTGGCTTGCTGACAATCGATCTCTGCCTCCACCACATGGCCATCTGTCCCTTTCTGTCTTCTCCTGTGGCTTCTGTTTCCATGTCCAAATTTCCTTTGCTAATAAGGGTTCCAATCATATTGGATTAAGGCCCACCCTGGTTCAGTTTGCCCTTTTCTAATTATAGGATCTTCAAAGATCCTATTTGCTATTGAGTTTATACCCAAAGAATAGGGAGTTAGGACTTGAACATGTCTCTGTGGGGGACATGATTCCATCTACCACAATGAGTGCTTGCCCCAAGCAGTATTTTGAATTGAGTAAAGCAAGGCGTGGGGGAAGCAAGGACCTAGTATTTATTAGCACTTACTTTGTTCCAGGCATTGGGGCTAAATGGTTGCATGTTCCAGGACATTTAGCTCTCAAAAGAACTCTGTGAGGTAGGTTCTCTTATTATCTTCCCCATTTTATAATTGAAAAAAACTGAGACATAGAGAGATAAAGCGCCTTGCTCTAGGTCACTTGCCCAAGCTAGTAAGTGGGAGAGCAGGGATTTGAACCCACCACTGTCTGACCTCTGCTCTCAGCCTTGCTATATGGTAGAATGCTTTCCCCAACTGTAATGGGGCCTGGAAGCTGAGTGTATGTAACCGAGGAGAGAGAAGAAGCTCTGGCTGCTTTGAGTCAGGATCCCAGAGAGCCGCTGTACACTGTCACCCTCTTCTTGCCCCCCAAGACACCTGTATGGACCCCTAGAGCCCCTTGAGGAAAGACGTGAAAAGCTCTGCTCCAGGCCTCTTCCTGGCCCTATACTAAGAGGCCTCCCAGTCTACCACAGAGGTGAAATTACGTCTTCCAAACTTCCAACCAATAGGGGAAAAAGCAATGGACTTGATGCAATGAGAAGAAACCAACAGGCCTGAACTGTATCCCAGCTCTGTTGCCCCGTCATTTGGAGCCTCAGTTTTCTCAGATGTAAAATGGGCATAATAATGTCAACTCCATAGGGGTGATGCTGGGATGAAATGGAATGACGTCTATGAGATGCTTAACTCTGTGACTGGTGCATATACTAAGTACTCAATTAAAGGTTAAGGTGGTAGATCACAACAGTGGAGGAAGCTTCAGAATATTCTAGTTTTCTGGATCCACAGGTGCCCGTTCCTTCTCCTCTTTCTCTCTTCTGGCAGCAAGAAATGGTAAAAAGTATGCGATTCAAATTGGAATGCCAGCTCTGTTCTTCACCAGCGGTGGGATGTTGGGCAAGTCACTTGACCTTTCTGAGCTTGCATTTCTGCTTACTCAAATGTGGATAAAATTTCCTAACTTATGTTGTGAGAATCATCAAGTGAAATGAAGGATGAAACGTGCCACACAGGGCATACTCAGCGCATAAGCATCCTCCTTCACTTCCTACGACACAGCCCCCCAACCCACATGAACCCCACAGGTGTTTTCCTTAAGACAGATTTCACAGCCACTTCTCACCCCTGGGTTTGCCATTCTCTCCTCCCCAGCCTGCTCAGAGACCTGCTGGCTCTGGTTCATCTGCTCTGTGCTGGCTCCTTCCTTATTTATTTATCTCCAAACAATGAGGGAGAAAGAGTAGGCTGGCTCCTGCCTCAGGCAGACTGTCCTCAGAGATATAAATCGTTCCTCCAGCCAGCTCAGACAAGGAAAGATTAGGAGCCCTGGATGGATGAAAGCCTGTAAACTCCAGCCTCATACCCATGGCCCAGAGGAAGAGGGGGAAATACCCGCAGCTCTATCATCCAGCTGGCACCATGGAGAAATATGAGTAGCTGGAATTCCTGGGAAAATGACCTGTGTTGAAGAGGCCTTTCACGGCCAGGAAGAGGATTTACCGGTCCACAGAATGATCTAAATAACAATGCCCGGATGTCCTCATGACACCTTCTGAGCCTGGCAGGGCAGAATCCATAATGGTGAGAGGTAATTAGCTGTCACATCTGCCTTTGCCATTGCCACCGGGGTTTAAGTCTCTGCTCCTTGGGATTCTCACTCTGCAGGGTATTTATGTGTAGGGGGATGGAAGAAGGGGTGAAGCTCTGAGCTTGACATTTACTACACGCAGGAAAGAAAACAGCCATCATGGGTACTGTTTTCTGAGTGCTCACCAGATGCCTAGCACTCCTGCCAGGTCTTTGCAAGAAATAAATCATGTAAACCCTCACAACAACCCTAGGAGGTAGGTACCGTTATACCCACTTACAGATGGGAAAACTGAGTCACAGTGAGCCCACACACACACACACACAGCCAGGAAGTAGCAGGACCTGGATCTGAACCTAGGATGTCTGACTCCAGAGCTGTCACTCAACACCATGGTTCAAGACGTCCGAAGGAGTCTGGTTTCCTTAGATCCTGTCTGGCAGCAAATCTTCATTCTATCCTTTAGTTCCTTCAGCGAGCACGTTGAGCACCTACTGTGAGCCTCAGGTTGAGCTAGGCACATGGTGATGTGAGATGAGGCAGGTCAGGAGCCCACCCAGAAAGAGCAGCTGGAGGGATTATAGACGGGTGTGCACATGGTCATAACCCTTGTGTCTGTGTTAATTCACTTACTATGCTCCACAACCTCAGGAAGCAGATACAATCATTATCCTCATTTCATAAATGAGGAAAGTGAGGTACAAGAGTGCTGTCATTCAGCCAAGATCACAGCAAGCATGTGGCAGAAGCAGAAATGGAAACCAGGCAGTGGAGCTACAGACCGACTGCTTGACGCCTCCACCCCAAGACCTTGCAGGGTAGGACGGGGAAAGGCCGCAGATGCCTCTAGATAAAGTGTTAAAGGAGGTCTGAAAAGGAACCCAGAGAAGGCTTCTCGGATCTGCTACTGTTTGGGAGGTGTCTCAGTTTGTTAGAGCTGCTATGACAAATACACACTGGTTGGCTTAACAACAAGAATTTATCTCACAGTTTGGGAGGCTAGAGGTCCAAAATCAAGGTTTTGGCAAGACCATGCTTTCTCCCTGGATTCTGTATCATTCTGGCGCTGGCTTGCTGCCGTCTTTGGGGTTCCTTGGCTTGCCTCCTGTCACACGGCAAGCTCACTCTCCTTGTGTCTGCTCTTCCAGTTTCCGCTGGCTTCCGGCAGCTTTCCACTGTGGCCTTCTCTGACTGTGTCTGAATTTCTTCTGCTTTTAAAGGATTCTAGTTGGCCACACCTTACTAAAAATAACATCTTCAAGGGTTCTACTTACAAATGATTTCACACTCATGGGAATACAGATTAAGTTCAAGAGCATCTTTCTTTGGGGTACATGACTCAACCTACCAGAGGGGGCCTTGGAGGAGGGGGTTTTAGACAGATGGGGATGCCAGAGGATGGGCCTTCAAGCAGACGGAATGGCATGAGTGAAGGGATGGAAAGGGCACTGCATGGGCGTGGAAAGTAGGCGTGGCACAGCGAGCCTCATTAGCCAGTGGGGAGAGTCCTAAGTGCACACTGGGTGCATCTCTGGTGAGAAGTACTCCCTACCAGAGAGGATGTGAGCTGACACTGGACATGGGTTAAACAGCGCAGAGTCATAGCGACGATGGTGTCCTCTATTAAATCCTCTTCACGACGACTTATGTCCAGGAGACAACTTCAGTTTGGTGCTAATATGTCTCTAACAGCCCTCTGCCACAGGTTCATCTTCCTTTGCAATAGAGACCGGGCCTTAGGCTCACAGCCTTTGGTGGGCACTGTAAATAGCTAGAATTTGAGAACATTATTTTGGTTTCATTTTTTATTATGGGGGCCAGATTTAGCAAAAACCACAAAGGCAGAATCCAAATGACCAAAGCATCTGTTTTCTATCCCAGTTGCACTTTAGAATCATTTGGGAGCTTTAAAAGTACTAATGTCTGGGCTGCATTGTCTGAGATTCAGATTCAGTTAGCCTGAGATGGGGCTAAGGTATCAATATTTAAAACAACAACAACAATAAAAACCTCCCAGGTTATTCTAAAGAGGAGCCACAGTCGAGAACCACTGGCTAAAGTCTTGAAAACATCCCACTATTTCCTTTAAATTCTCACCTGTGTAGCATTACTCTGGGGATGGAGACAAAATCCCTACCTCACACTATTACTGAGAAACAGGGGAGCCGACCCGTATTTTTATGTCAGGTCAGTCCCTTTTCTGTGGTCATGGGCTCCCTTCCCCTCCATTCCAACACCCAGTAGGCTGGGTCCAAGCCAAGTTTCATAACACTGAAAAATCCAGCAGGAGAGGTTAGAGAAACTGGAACTTTAGGGCATTGTTGGTGGAAATAGAAAATGATGCAGCCACTGTGGAACACAATATGGCGGTTCCTCAAAAAGTTAATCATAGATTTACCATATGACTGGTAAATGGTAAATCTATGTTTAAGGTTCCTAAGCTACTCAAAGCAAATAGCATGAAATGTGTCAGGTTAAACAATGGGAATGTATTTGCTCATGGTTTTGAGGCTGGGAAAATGTCCAAATCAAGGTATCATGAAGGCAATGCTTTCTTCCTGAAGACCAGCTGCCAGCAATCCTTGGCTTCTCTTTCATGGCAAGGCACATGGCGGCATCTGCTGGTCTCTCCCTTCTCTTCTGGGTTTCGTTGATTTCAGCTTCTTGCTTCCATGGCTTTCTCTCTTTCTGTCTGAATTTCATTCTCTTATAAAGGACTTCAGCAATAGGATTAGGACCCATCCTCAGTGAGTGGATCCCACCTTAACTGAAATAACCTCATCAAAACGTCCTACTCACAATGGGTTCACACCCACAGAAATGGATTAGATTTAAGAATGTTTTTCTGCAGTACATATAGCTCCAAACCACCACACCAGCCACTCCACTTCTAGGTGAACACCCAAAGAAAGTGAAAACAGGGTCTCAAACAGATGCATGGACACCAATGTTCACAGCAGCATTATTCACAATAATCAAAAGGTGGAAGCAACCCAAGTGTTCATCATCAGATGAACAGATAAACAAAATGTGGTACATGCACACAATGGACTATTGTTTGGCCACGAGAAAGAATGAAGTTCAGAGACACACTGTACCTTGGAAGAACCTTGAAAACATTAACCTCGGTGAAGTAAGCAAAGCATGTAAGGACAAATATTGCATGATTTCACTTATAAGAGATGATCAGAAAAAGCAAATTCGTAGAGATAGAAAATAGATCAGAGGAGAAGAGAGGAAGCGGGCAAAGAGGGAAAAGGGGAATGTTTGGGAGAAAGGGGGGTGATTTTATGTAATGTGAATTATATCCCAATAAAGATTTTTTTAAAGAAGAAAAGTCCTGCAGTATTCTCTGCCTTGACCTAGACCTACACCTGAGCTTCCCCATGCAAAGCTGCATCAATTCTTAGGACCTTTCCATTCTCAACCGTGCTGTCTTCTAAGTACCCACAGTCCCAGCTCTGGAAACACTGCAGTTCACCGCCTTGCTGAGGAGCTTGGGGAAACCTGCGTCCTCTTCCCAGCCCAGCCCAGCCCAATTCCTCCCCAGTGGAGGGAAGCCAGCATGTGGTGTTCTTTTAATTAAGCCGCACATTAGTGCCAAGTGCTCCAGTAACTGAGCGTAGGAGGAGTCTCTAAAGTACGAGACACGTTGACAAGGTGGGGGTCGTGATGGATCTTTCCACACCAGACCCAATTTGCCTCTAATGATGTGTGATCCAGCCAGCATCAATCCATGGTAGCAGGGGCCCCCTTCGAGCATTTGTTTTCTCTACACACCAGTGCCAAGTTTTCACTCAAAGGAAGTCAGTTCCTAAGGATGTCATGCCCGAGGTATATTAATCTGAAAAACAAGAATTGCAAACTTAAATGGCTACAGGGGCCATATAAGAAACATAAGTGAGTGAAGCAAGCCAGAATGGGGTCAGTTGGGAGTAGAGGGGACTGTGGCAAACTGAGGAGAAAATTCCTAAGCTGATACAGCTCCAGCCACCTGTTGCCCTGGGGGAACTGGGGCCCCCTGTTGCCCAGACTTCTGATTTCTTAGGAGGGTATGCTTCCCATTTCACTCCGAGTAAAGTCAAAGTCCTAACAACCACGTACAAGGCCCTCCATGAGCTGCTTCCCCTCCCAACTCCAGTAATCTCTGCAGGCTCGTATCCCACCACTCCCACCTCCCTCACTCTGCTCCAGCCACTCTGGTTTCCTTGCTGATCCTCAAGCACACAGCCACACTCCCACCTCAGGACCTTTGCACTTGCCGTTCCCTTCCCCTGGCAAGCTCTTTCCCCAGTTAACTCCCTGGCTCCTCCCTCATTGCCTTCAAATCTCCACCCTCTCAGTGAAACCCACTCAGACTATCAAATTGAATGCTGACATCTCTCCCAGTACCCCAGCCCTCCAGACCACCCTTCTCTGTTCTAAGCTTTATGTTTCCCATAGCATCATTATTACCCATTAGATGTAACTCCCTAAAGCAGGGTCTGGCATATAGTAAGTGCTCAATAAGCATTTGTTCGTGAGTAACTGAAAGCTGGAAATCTGGGTTTTTATGTGAAATCTCCTAATGGATAAATTCTGGCCACTGTTTCCTCTTTCTGTAGGTCAAACAGAACGTGTCTGGCAAGCCCAACACTGACCACGAGCCCCCGGTTTGTGATGTCAGGCTCAGCAGAAGTCACACATCCCACGGAGGGGTTGGTTGATCTGCTTTCAGTCACCTACACACATGCAGCGCCACTGCGCTAGGTCAGGGAAAGGTGACAGGTTAGTCAGGTTCCTGCCTTGCCCCTGTGCATTCACTGTAGCCACATGTTCTTTCTAAAATGCAAATTTGATCATGACACCCCCACACACATACCCCTACAACCCCCGCTTAAATCCTCCTGTGGCTCCCTATTGCTCTTGAAGTAAAGCTCCTTATGTGACCTGCTGGTGAGGCAGGATAGAATAGGGACCAAAGGAGGAAGGGGGCAGAAAACCTAATAAGCCACACAAACAGAAACTGCTGGCTCCCATCAGCCTGCTCACGCACACAAGCAAGTTAGGAGGGCTGCGTTATCAGAAGGCAGCCAACACGTTATTACATGTTGGGAAAGAGGGAAGGGGCAGGAGGGGCTCCACCCCCCACCCACCCACTTTCAGGTGACCTCATGTCTAGTGCACAGTGACCAGAGGCCAATCACCTCCGGCCAACTGCAGAGCTTGTGGACAGCAGCCAGAGGCTAATCACCACCTGACAGCACCCCCCACACCCCTAAGCAAATCAAACTGCCCAGTAGATTTCCCTTGCTTTGCTGCAAATAAGCCAATCAGCATAGGCCCTGGAGTCCTGTGCCCCCGTATAATAGGGGACCCAGGGCAGAATGTCACATTTCTCTCCCTTGAGAGTGCCCACCCCCATGTCTGAGGGGGTGTACTTCTGTCCTCTTTCTTTATTCCCCAATAAATTCTCTGCCTGCCTAATTCATTTGTGGCCCGTCCTTGAATTCTTTCTCAGGATGAAGCCAATCCTCTGCTCACCTCTCCCCCCACTTCTTCCCCATTCTGTGTATTGGTCACAATGAACCAAACATGTTCCCTGAAGGAGAAGGACGTGCTTTCTCCCTTGTCGGGGTCTTCCTGCAGGCTCTTCACTCCCTCTCCACCTAGCTACCTCCTCCCTATCCTTGAAGCTGAAGCACCCCTCCTCCAGGAAGCCCTCCTGACTCCCCAGAGCTGGGCTGGCACCCTAGATCCCTTTATCTCGTTTCTGCCTACCCAGCATTCCCATTCTTTGGGTAGCACAGCCCTGATTTCTCTTGGGAGAAGAATTACCCTCCCTGCATTGCACACCCTCTTGGTGGGTGTGGCAGAAAATGGCTGGATATCCACCCCAGCCAGTCTTTCCCCCTGGTCACAGAGGAAGACTACATTTCCCAGCCTTGCTTGCTGTGAGTTGAAACCATGTGTTCTGCTGTTGGGAGAGGTGCAGAAGTAATGCATGCCACCATGACATGACTGAGAAATAAACTTCTCTTGTGTTTGTTGAGATGTGGATGGAATTTGTTACTGTCGCATGGCATAGCCTTTCCTAATTTCTACAGTGTGAATGCCAGTCAAGGCAGCCTGCCTCCTCGCTTGACCTAAGCTAGGCCAACTGGACTCTCAGGACGGAGAGAGGAAACTGCTCTTCTTCAGCCAACAATGGCCCCACATTCGTTCTTGCTACCTGCAGCCCCCAGACGTTTCTGGATCCTGAAGTTGGAAAGCCTGCGGCAAAATGATCCATTCTGAATTGAATCCTTGGCTCAGCTGCCCCAACTTTGGTCCTACTCTGGTTCTTGGGACTTACTCCTTAATCCTGGTCTCCTGGCATTTACCTGTCCGCTCAACCTAGCGGAATCGCCATGCCCTGCGCTAACTTAGGTAGGAAGCCCTTCTCCCCAGTCCTGGGACTCGGAGTCCAAACTCCAGCCTTGGTCCTTGAAAGGTGTCCCGGCGCCACCAGAGCCACGCTGCCTCCAGACCA
>JAQZBX010047285.1:0-20516 GCA_029593785.1 Cabassous unicinctus | reverse complement strand
TTTCTATTCAGTTCTAAACATTTACAAATTTCTACCACTTCTGTACTGATCAAACTTCAGTTTTCCATTTTCTAAACACATACTCTTCTCTGGTGACTTATATTCTAGCTATTAATTCCAGGATTTTGCTCATTATATTTAGTTCATAAAAGCAATATCATAAAATATTTGCCCTTTGTGCCTGGCTTGCTTCACTCAATGTAATGTCCCCCAGGACCATCCATATTGTCATATAATTCAGGGTTTCAATTTTTCTTACAGCTGAATAATATTCCATCATGTGTATATACCACAGTTTATCTATTTATCATTTGATGGACACCTAGGATGTGTCCATATTTTGGCAATTGTGAATAATGTTGCTACAAACATCAGTGTGTAGATGTCTTTTCATCTACTTGCTCTCATATCTTCTAGCTATGTATCTAGCAGTGGTATTGCTGGGTCACCTGGCAGGTCTATACCTAACTTCCTTTGGAACAACCAAATAGTTTCCACATCACCTGTACCATTCTATATTCCTGCGAAGCGTGGATAAGAGTTCCTATCTTTCTACATCCCCTCCAACATTTGTGATTGTCTGTTATTTAAATAGTGGCCATTCTAGTAGGTGTGAAATGATATCTCATTGTACATTGATTTGCATTTCCCTAATAACCAGTAATGTTGAACATTTTTTCATGTGTTTTACATCATTTGTATTTCTTCCTTAGAAAAATGTTTATTCAGGTCTTTTGCCCATTTTTTTAACAAATCAATTTTATTGGTACATATTAATAAAGCATAAATCCATCAAAAGTGTACAATCAATGGTATTTGGTGTAATCACATTTTTGTGCATTCATCCCTTCAATTATTCTTAGAGCACTTTCATTTTTCAAATAATAATAATAATAATAAACAAAGAGAAAAAATTCAACTCTCAATCTCTTTGTTGTTCTCTTGCCGTACGTAGCTGCTATTCTTTTTCCTTCTCTTTAGTATATTTGTATTTATATTTTGCAAAAACATTCTTATTTATGCAATAACACACATATTCATGTTTTACATGAGGTTTTACTGTCATATACCATATCATGTTATACCTTTCAGCTTTCCTTCTAGTAACATACTTGACTTTATACTTTCCATTTCAACCACTGTTATACCCATACAATAACACTGCTAGTTACAAACATCATTATATGCTTTCCCAGTTTCTATTCATTTCCAAAGATTTACAAACAACCTTTTTTAAATCAATTCTGCACAGTTTAAACCTCAGCTTTCCATTCTCTACCCTCCTATTACCTTGTGACCTATATTCTAATTATTAACTCCATGAGTTTTCACAATATATTTAATTCATAATAGTGCAATCATACAGTATTTGTCTTTTTGTGTCTGGCTTGTTTCACTCAACATAACATCCTCCAGGTACATCCATGTTGTCATATGTTTCAAACCTTCTTCTTACCACTGCATAATATTCCATCATGTGCATACACCACACTTTAAAAAATCTATTCATCAGTTTGCCCATTTTTAATCTGGTCACTTGTCATTTTATTTTTGAGTTGTAGGGTCTCTTTATCATTGATAATAGACCCTTGTCAAATGTGAAACTTCCAAATATTTTCATCCATTGAATAGGCTGCCTTTTTTCCCTCTTCACAAAGTCCTTTGAGGATCATGAGTTTAATTTTGAGGGAGTACAATTTATCATCTTTTCCTTTTGTTGTTCATGCTTTGGGTGTAAGGCTTAAGGCACCCATGCCTACTACAAGGTTTTATAGATGTTACTCTATATTATCTTCTAGGAGCTTTATGGTACTGACTTTTATGTTTAGGTCTTTGCTCTATTTTGAGTAGAATTTTGTGTAAGAGTGATATAGGAGTTCTGTTTCATTCTTTTGTTTATGGACATCCAGTTTTCTCAGTAACATTTGTCGAAGAAGCTGTTCTTTCCCAGAAAAGCGAATTTGGTAAGCTTATCAAAAATCATTGACTATAGACATGATGGTCTTTGTCTGAATCCTTAATTTGATTCCATTTATCAATCAATGTGTCTATCTTTATGTCAATACTATGCTATTTTGACCACAGTAGATTTATGATATACTTCTTCAATGTCAGGAAGTATGAGTCTTCCAACTTTACTCTTCTTTCTTAGTATGTTTTTGGCTATTCAGGACCCACTTCCCTTCCAATTAAATTTGTTAATTGACTTTTCTATATCTATCATCTAAGCTGTTGGAATTTCAATTGGTATTGCATTGAATAAATAAATCAGTTTGGGTAGAATTGACATCTTCATGATGTTTAGTTTTCCAGTACATGAACACAGAATGTCCTTCCATTTGTTTAGGTTTTCTTTGATTTCTTTTATCAGTGTTTTGTTGTTTTCTGAATACAGATCCTTTACATACCTGGATAAAGTAATTCCTAGATATTTGAGAAATTTTGTTGCTTTTGTAAATAGATTTTTAAAAAATATTCTTCTCAAGTTGCTCATTATTAGTGTATAGAAACACTACCATTTTTTGCATGTTCATCTTGTATCCTGTCACTTTTATGAATTCATTTATTATTTCTAATAATTTTTGTGACAATTTCAAAATTTCTTGAGTGTAGGATCATGTCATCTGTGAATAGTGAGAGTTTTACATCCTCTTTTCAACTTTGGATACCTTTCATTTCTTCTTCTGCCTAATTACTGTAGCTAGAAGTTCTATCACAATGTTTAACAGTGGTGACAGTGGGAACACTTGTCTTGTTTCTGATTCTTGAAGGAAATTTTTCAACCTCTCCCCATTGAGTAACATCTTGGTTGTGGGATTTTCCTATATGCCCTTTGATATGTTGAAAAACTTTCCTGCTATACCTATCTCTCAAAGTATTTTTATTAAGAAATGTCCTGGATTTGTCTAATATCTTTTCTGCATCAATCAAGATGATCATATAATTTTTGCCTTTCATTTTTTAATTTCATTTATAATGTTAACTAATTGTCTTATGTTAACTACCTTGCATACCAGAAATAATGCCCACTTGATCCTGATATTTAATTCTTTTGATATTCTCTTGAATCTGATTTGAAAGAATTTTGAGAATTTTTGCATCTATATGCATTAGAGAGATTGGTCAGTAAATTTCTTTACTTGTTGTATCGTTTTTTAGACAAATAAATTTTATTGACGCATGTTAATAAAGCATATAATGTATCCAATGTGTAAAATCAATGGCATTTTTATAATCACATAGTTGTGCATTCATCACTTCAATAATTAATAAAGCATTTTCATTATTTCAATAATGATAATAATAAACAAAATACTGAGAAACAAACATTCTTCTTCCCCTTTTCCATTCTCTTCTCCTTCTGGGACACCAATAATGTGAACGTTTGTGTGTTTCACATTGTCAATCATATCCCTGAGACTCTGTTCCATTTTTTCGATTTTCTTCTCTTTCTGTTCTTCTGTGATTTCCAATTCAGAAATTCTGTGTTAGGAGACACTAATTCTGCCCACAAGCAATTCAAATTTGCTTTTTTGTGCCTCTAATATATTTTTAATCTCATCCATCATGTCTTTCATTCCCATAAGGTTTGTTACTATACTCTGCAGGATTTCAAATTGCTCTTTATGCTCTCCCAGTGTCTTCTTAATATCCTTTATTTCTTTAGTCATATTTTCTTTAAATTCTTTGAAGTGATTTAGGAGAGTTGTGTGGGTATCACTGATTGTCTTAGATCTTGTATTTCTTCAGGATATTTGGTTTGTTCTTTTGGCTGGGCCATCTCTTCCTTTCCTAGTATGGCTTGTAATTTTTTGCTGATGTCTAGGCATCTGAATATGTTGGTGAATTTACTCTGATGGCCAATTTCTCTCCCTCACCTATTATTCTTATTCACAGTTCTTCTTTGATATTTGATACAACTTTTTCTCAGTCTGTAATATTGCCCAGTTTATGTTTTAAAAATCAGGACAGTGACTCACTAGTGGGGCACAGATTTTCTCCCAGGAGCTGGATACAGAGAGCCTAAATAGTTTTTGTCCATGCAAATTCCAGAACCATCAGCAGATGGTACTAGTCAATGTATATTTCCATGGAGGTGTTTCAGTCTTGGCTTTCTTCTGTTCCTGTGTTGAATATTCAGATTGGAAATTCAAAGCAGGCCCTGTTGGCTAAATCCACTGAAGAAAAGCCCCCTGACCTCCCTCCCATTTCCCTTGAAAGAGCTGACAGGGAGGAAGATGTCTTGTCCTCTCAGGGGGCTGTAGTGAGCCAGGTGTTTTACCCTCACTTGCTAAGTTGGGGTGGGCAAGGGAAACCCTTTCTAAACACCACAGGGGCTTAGTAACTCACGTTGTCATTTTGGCTTCTTTGGCTCTCTATCCTCCACCCTCCTGGGAGTTGTGTAGCACTATTCTTGTCTGCTGACACCTAAAGCAGGCCCCTCATATTTGGACTTTTCTCCATTGTTTTTGTAAGAGCATTCAGCTCTGCATGTTAGTCCATTACCATCTTCACACAGTCTCCTATATAATAGAATTTTAAATATTTGGTATATATGTTTCTGCATGTGAAATGCAGATGACCATTCAGCACTGAGAATGATGTGACTTGAAATTCAAATTCAGTTTGAGCTTTCTTTAAACAGTTACCACTTTTTCAGTGCTGCTCTCAAACATTCTACTCTGGACAATTTTAGAGATCGCCCTCTCTGATCCTGAATGTCCATGATAGTTTTAGGAGTTAGTAAACTTGAAAGATCTAATTATTGACTTCATCTAGGAAGAGTGAGCTCTGCTGGGCTCATCCCAGAGAAAACTGTTCAGAGATGTGATGCCAGAGAATACTTATCATTTGGTCACAGTGAGTGAGTCTCTAAAATTTACCTATCTATGAATGCTTCTATTTTCTTAAGATCCAAAAAGAATTGCTTGTCAATATTGTTTTAATTTTTCTTTATTTTATTTTGTAAACTTTCTATGTATAATATATTTTATATTATTTTATAACATGCATAGCTACCTATAAGAAGTCTTTTTCTTTACTTACTCGTTATATCTAATTTCCACCCCACTAGAATGTAATCTTCTTGAACACAAATTTCATACTTTTCTTCTACCCATTGTGCAACACTCATAGCAGTGTTGGGAATTCAGTGCCTATTTTCTGAAAGAATAAATAAGTAGACTATACATGTCCTTTTTTATAAGAGTTTTATTTATTTATTTCTTCCCCCCTTTGTTGTTTTTGCACTCACTGTCTGCTTTCTGGGCACACTTCTGTGTCTGTTTGTATTCTCTTAAGGCAGCACTGGGAACTGATCCTGGGACTCTGGAGTAGTGAGAGACTGGTGAAACTCTTGCACCACCTCAGCTACCTGATCTGCAGTGTCTCTCATTATTTCTCTTCTGTGTCTCATTTATTGCCTTACCTTGTTATACCAGCTTTATGCATGGGCCAGCACTCCATGTGTGCTAGCATGCCTTCATGGGCCAGTACTCCACATAGGCCTGCACTTCATGTGGGCAAGCACTCTGTATAGGCCGCACTCTGCTTGAGCCAGCTCACCATGTGGGCCAGCTTGCTTTTCACCAGAAGGCCCAGGGAACTGAACCCTGGGCCTCCCATATGGTAGATGGGAATCCAATCATTTGAGCCACATCTGCTCCCCTATATATATCTTTAATAATTATTATGTTCCAGGGAATTCATGTGAATTCAGGCTATAGTAATAAAAACAACAGGCATATTCTTTTCCACATAATATGGTTTGGAGGAATTTATTTTGGATTCTTTTTGAAAATAATGAACCTTATTTGAAACAGAATATCTCCTTGCTTGAAAATACAGAGGGTTCTGCAGTATCTCTTTGAACTAGGACATCAATATTAGAGGTCCTTATTGTATACATGCAGAAGGATGAGTTAACCCTTTGATGATGAAGAATTATCAATATTCTGTCTTTCAGTTATTTTTTCCTTGGTTGATTTTCAATTTTAACTTATTTTTCTTTAGTCATTGTAGTGTTTTAAAGCTGTATGTACCTCAGAAAAAAATGTTCTTAAACCTAACCCATTCCTGTGCCTGTGAAATCATTGTATGTAGCACCATTTTACTAGGTTACTTTGATTAAGGTGTGTCCCACCTCAGTCAAGATGGGTCTTAATGCTATTACTGGAGTCCTTTATAAGAGAATAAAATTCACACACAGAGAGAGGAAGCCATATGAAGTAAGAAATGGAAATCAATGAAATCCTAAAGAAAAGAAAGAGACTAGGAGATGACACCATATGTCTTGTCATGTGACACGTTAATGAAAAAAGGTTGCCTGCAGCCAGCCCCAGAATACTACAGTCTTGGGGAGAAAGTATTTCCTTGATGATGCCTGGATCTGAATATTTTCATAGCCTCAAAACCATAAGCTAATACATTTCCATTGTTTCAGTAAACCCAGTTCATAGTATTTGCTGAAGCACCTTAAGAAGATAAAATGAATTTTGGAACCAGGAGAGTAGGGTGCTGCTACTGCAAATTCCAAAAATGTGGAAAAACTTTTGGAATTGTTTAATGGGTAGAGGCTGAAAGAAATGTGGTTTGCTTGACAGAAAAGACCTAGATTGCATTGATGAGATCATTGGTAGAAATATGCATTCTAAAGATACATCTGATAAGGCCTTTGGGGGAAATGATGACCATATTATCAGAAACTGGAGGAACGTTGATCCTTGTTTGAAATAGGCAGAGAACTTGACAAAATTGCGTTCTGAAGATGTTGGATAGAAAGTGGACTTTGAGAGTGATTAACTTGTGTATTTACCTAAGGTGATTTCCAAGCTTATTGTGGAAAGTGCAGCCTGGTTTCCCTGTAAGCAATATTTGAGAGGAATGAGGTGAGCTGAAAACTGAATACCATCAGAAATTGATGGCTTGGAAAATTCTAAACTTCTGTAAAAACAAATCCCCAGAGAATTTAATTGTCACTGCTTTTTAATGTCAGGATTTGAGGTGCTGCTATCTAGGAAGGATCTGTGGAAAGTCCTGATAGTTTGGACCTCTGTGTGCTACAGCCAAATCTGGATAGTTTATTTCTGATATCTATACCAATGGAACTACAGTTAACCTGAATTAAAAGGGAGAGACTGAAGGAAAAGTCACTTAAAGGACAGAGCAATGGATGCTGAGATATGAATCAAAGTCATATTCCCAGGCCAAGATAGCAGGCACACGCTTGTGTGTGTAAAAGGTGAGTCTGCCCCAGCACTTGGATTGTGGTCTCATTGTTCAGGAAGAGTGTTTCCTCTACTCTTCTGAGAGACTGGAATCTGTTCCCTCAAAATTTCAGACAGTCTGGCTGTCACCCCACTGTTCTGAGAGAGTTACACTTATTTCCAGGGCATTGTGGAGGGCCTGGTCACCACCTCAGTGTTCTCAGTAGATGAGGACTTGACCCTGATGTTTGCAAAGGGCATGACTGCTGCGCAAGATTTTGGAAGAGTGGGGCTGCCACTTCTTCAGTCCCAAAGGAGAAAACATCATTCCATAGATTTCTCTTAGACCTTGAAATTTAGTTGAGTATGCCTTGCAAGCTTTTGGAATTGTTTGGCACCCATGACCCTTGTTTTCCCTATAACTTCTCCCTATAGAAATTTAAATATTTATCCTATTCCCCTCCCTTTATTTCATATTGGAAGCAGAAAACTTGTTTTCTGGGTGATACAGGTCCACAGAGGGGAATTGAGCCCCAGGACTGACCACATACATAACTTATTTTGACTTGACTTTATACTAAGCATGTTTCTCAAATGGCCTAAGGCTTTTTGAGATATTGTGATGGGATGAATGTATTTTGCATATAGAAACATTTCTTTTTTTTCCCCAGAGGGTAGAATGTGGTGGTTCAAAATTGTATGTACCTCAGAAAAACCTGTTCTTAAGTCTAATGCATTACTGTAGTATTAAACCCATTGTAAATAGGACCTTTTGATGCTACTTTAGAAAAGGTGTGTCCCACATCATTCAGATGAGATTCAATCCTGATACTGGAATGTTTTATAAGAAAATAAAATTCAGAGACAGAGTGAACCATCAGAAGAAAGTAGTTGAATCCAGTGTAACCCAGAAGAGAATATAGAAAAAGAGACACTGTGATGGTTTGCAATGTCACAAACTATGGACCAAGGGTCACCATCAGCCAACTCCAGAATGCCAGTCTTTGGGGGGCAGCATTGCCTTGAGGCTGCCTTGAATTGGACATTTTCTTGGCCTCAAAACAATAACCTAATAAATTTTCATTTTTAAAGCCAACCCTTTTCATGGTATTTCCTTCAATAGACTAGGAAACAAAATCAGTAACCTTCCATGGACTTGATAATATACTGTTAACTGCTTAGAAGTCAAGATTTCATTAACTTTCCCCCACAACCAGAACATCAAGTCTGTTCTCCAAGTTGGAACAAGGAGAGGAAATTTGGACAGAATGACTTGGATTTTTCCAAAACCTGAATTTAGGTGAACTCTAGGAACCTGTGCTTCATGAAAAGGAGGAGCACATTCAGGAATTGAGTAGGTTCTTGAACATATCAACTGGCGATTTCCTTAAGTGAGTTATTTTTCTAAAATACAGGTGTCAATATTGGTGACAATTTCCTCATGTGTGGTCATTTTTCTGTTCACATATTAATTTATATTCATGGGTCTGGGGCTTTGATGAACCGGATATTTATATACTATTGAATTTAAGCTTCAATTTAATGGCTTTTTTCCTGGTCTTCCTCTTAGGTGGTTGTCCCTCTTTTCACCTCCACAACATAAAACCTTTTTAATAATTTTTCTTATATTTCAACCTTGAAAATGCATTCTAATTGTCACTGTCTTATAAGGTTTTCTACTGCCTAGAGTATCCCTTAATTTGATATTCTTTCCCATGTAAGTGTCATATATGAAACAATTATAGAGCCATCTGAGACTTTTAACATTTTCATTTCCTTAATGCTAGTCTAGCAAGTAAATTTTTCAGTTGTTTTAGAAAGGGAAACTGGTCTTTAAAAAAACAAGAGAAACTGTCCATGCAAGATGTTTTCAGAAAAGACACATCTTTTCTGTGTCATGTCATTGGTAAGTTCTGTGGGGGTGAAGCCTGGACTTTTTAAGTAGATACTTGGGGGTGGACTAATTTGTGAATTCAGTTCAATCATTTAACTGCAAATTGCTTTTAAATGCTAATCCAGAAAAAGTCTATGATTGTATGAATTTTGGGAAAAATTAACTTTAACACAAAAGTGTAACCTGGGTTTTTATAAAATTTAATTACATAAACATGTCTCATATACTTAACCTTTGAAACATTATAAAGTCTTCAAAACTGATGAGAGCTCTGCAGCTGGGATACTACAAAAGAGAATATCACTTTATATGGAAGAGAATAACATGCTATGTAACTGCTATGGGAAAGATTTTAAATGAAGACTATCACTGAATGGTTAGTGTAGAAGTCATAAGAATATGAATGGATTTTTATGGAGAAATCTTTTATGATTTCTCCTCTACTTCCTAGAAGCAGAACTCCCATATTCAAAAGAATTGTATTACATGTAGTCAAATGCCAGATGATTTTACTCAGAGAAACAGGGTGACTCAACATGTGTTAATTCACAAAGCAAAGAAACCCTACTTCAGCAATCTATTTGGAAAAGCCCTCAGTAGCCAGTCACCTTATAATCAACAAAAGCATATTTCCAATAGAAGTAAATAATATCAATGACATTTAATTGCTAAATCACTTATTCAATGTTCTGGCCTACACAATAAAATGGAACTCACATTGGGAAGAAACCATATGAATGCCATCTATGTGGGAAAGCCTTCACTCAATATTCTTCCCTGAGACAACATGAGATATCTTACAATGGAGAGAAGCCTTATGAATGTCATTTATGTGGGAAAGACACACTAGAGAGAAACACTATGAATGTCATCTATGTGGGAAAGCCTTCACTCAATGTTCTGTTTTGAGAAGACATGAAAGACCTAACACGTTAATATAATCTATGTGGGAAAGTCTTCACCTATAATTGCAGATTAGACAACATTAGAGGACTCACACTTGTGAGAAACCCTATGAATGTCATCTATATGGGAAAGCCTTCACTTATTGTTCTGTCCTGAGACAACATGTAAAAGCTCAGATTGGAGAGAAACCCTATGAAAGCCATGTATAGGAAAGTTTCCAATCAATGCTCCCATAATATTACTGCAGCTCCAACCACATCCTTGGGGAGTGCATTCCAGTGGGAGAATAGAAAGAGCAGATGAGTATTTTGAGAATGGGATTTTGCATTTGTAACCTAAACAGGGAACTCCTTGATCATCCACTTCCTCAATGCTTAATATTTCCCAACATATATTCCACCATCTTTTTATCTTTACAGTGAAGTCTTCAGTGCAAAATACCTTTAGATGGGGTCACCACCCAATAACTTCTTCCTGATACCTTTATGTAGGTGTTTTTTTGTTTTTTTTTTCTGTTCAAGTGCCCTCTCACTACTTTGCTGGCAGGTGACATTATGCCTATTATGGGGTCACTTGTGCTGTGAACCTGGAACCTAGATCTGATTGAAGTTCAGTCAGAAATCTAATCACTTTCCAGAGGTGTTTGTCCACATTTACATTAGTGGTTACAGCTGCCACATTATGCATGAGAATGGCTTTCCCATATCTAGAGTATGTGTCTATAATTGCTTTTGTCTATGACAAAAGACATTTCCTTTGAGATTTTTGCAGTTTCCTCCATGAGCAAAGACATACAATTTTTAGGAATGACTTTTGTCATCCACTTTATTTCTTTCTCTAAAGAGGCCTGGGATTTTCACCACTTATGCACCTGTATCTAAAGGACCCATGATGGTTTGCATCCCCCCTTACCCAATCCTCTGTAATGGGGACATAATATTTCTGATGCCTGGCAGGGACCCACTATTTCCTTGGCTCCATCCCTAAGCATGCTTTTTTATCAGATAAGATGAGGGTACAGTTGTTGGGGAACATCCTTCCTATCTGATTCATCATGCTCACCACCAGAATTGTTTCCCTTACCATGCTGGACCATGTACAAGAAGACCTTAGCAACCCATGTGTTTGCTCTTTCCTGGACTGCAACTGTTGCCTTTTGGTCAGTTCTGCAGAGTTGTAAACCATTCCAGGTATGTGAGTCCTCTTCCTCATGCACTATTATGAAGGGTAACAAGGCCTTATTTTCTTACTTAGAGGAACCACCTTCTGTCCCATAATGTTGACAAGCTTTCTGTAGGGATCCAATCAAATTCTGCTTTATCAATCCCTTGCTTTGTTAACCAAAACTACATTGCCTTGTGTGTGAGCCATCCCTGTCCCCTCCTTTGACTCTCCTTGGTAGTTCTCTGTGTTTCTTTTATGGGCTTTCTGGCACAGCTTCCCATTGCTCTGCTTTTATCTTCTGGGCCACCTCAATGAAAATGACTGATGCTGTGCTGCTAATTCCACCCCAAAACATGACATTTTGGTGGATCTTTTCTACCACTTCACATAGTAATGTCCATGAGGATAATAGAAAGGATAAAGGAGTCTTACCCTGGACAGGCCCTCATTTCATTAATTCTTTCAATGCTGTCCAAGGCAGGACTGTCTCATCAACATCCTGACCAGGAAAGGGATGATGTAGCCATGTATCTTTACTTGAAGGGCAGTTTTGACCTCATGAACAGTCTTCCAGGGTATTTACTTTTTGAGACATTGCCCACATTTGGACATATCACTCTCATGCTCTTAGTCTTATAGACTAAGGGTGGATTGTGTTTGTCTCCATCCCTATCCTATTGGTTGACCTGCTTCATGCAGGCAAAAAAATACATTGCTGCAGGGCATCAGTGGTTAGATTTCCCAGGAGACATCTGAGTCTGAACAGATGTACTAAACAAGCCACAATGAAACTCACCTGTCTTTGGCCATATCTCTTTTTAACTAATGCATTTAACATTCTGGTAAATTTTTTGATGTTTCCATTTTAAGCAATATTGAGATGGTTTTGTGTTGAGTAAGTCTAACTAACTTTGTACTTGAAAACAGGCTTCATTCAGTGGAACTTCCTACACAGTGTCCCAAACTCCCCTTGGGAGTAATTTAAAACCATTGAAACACTATTTGAGCTAGCAGATATCACAGAAGTGTGCAAGTGTCCAGCAGCCTGGGTATGATTTCCCTACTCTTCCTATGATCCATGTCCTACCTCTCTGCCCACATCCACCACATATTTTGTCATTGTTCACATGGATATTGCTTACATCTCAGTTGCACTCATGTGGCCAGCACATCAGTGAATAACCCCGCAGGGAGCTGGTACCACCCTGGGGTGAGTAAACTGATGAATCTTTACATCTCCATGCCTTGGAGAGCTTTGATGGCATACAAACTGTTGGGGCAAGACATCAATTACCACCTACAAGGAAGGAGTCTCACCACATGGAGAAGAGCAAAGAGTTAATGAAGATGTCAGGGTCATCAAAGAATCACTTGTATTTCACAGGCATTGGATGGAACAATATTAACTCAGAAAGAAAAAAGACAATGAAAGGTCAGTTCACTAGTGAGATTTGATCCCCCATGATGAGTGGGCCCTACTCCAGAGCTAATGCAGAGTAGTTGTCCATATACATCCCTTTCATATAATGTTGTTGAAGGACTTGGATCCATCCCCATCAAGAACAGATGTAGTCACAGGATTGGCCCAGCTGCTATAAAATAATGCACCTACTTAGCCAAGCAATTTCCAGTGAATGTTTACATAAAGCCCTGGGCAAAAGGGGATGGGTTGTTCCAACAGGTCATCATCTGCTAGGGAATGTCCTTTGTCTCCTGGTGCCCCTGAGAAAGAATGGAGCCAATATTTATTATCTCATTCCAGAATACAGACTAACATATCTATTCCTAAGCACAGGATTAATTGTGGGTCACAGGGAAGGGGGACAGGCTTCACTCAGAGTATCTCTTTCTACATT
Source organism: Cabassous unicinctus (assembly GCA_029593785.1). Lineage (NCBI taxonomy): Eukaryota > Metazoa > Chordata > Mammalia > Cingulata > Chlamyphoridae > Cabassous > Cabassous unicinctus. Next base: position 7,491 of record JAQZBX010047285.1, on the reverse strand, counting down.
ATCTTTTATTTTCTATATAATTTTAACTGTAACAGGTTAATTCTATTTCTATTGATTGATACTTTTTTTTTTGGATTAGTGATATAAATTGAGAATTTGTGAGAAACAAATTCTCTTGAAGACATGTAAATTATAACTATTCTTTCAGGCTGATATTTATACCTACAACTTTCTATAGCTGAAATTTAAATGAATTATTATTTAGACACTGTAAGAAATAGGGTTAGAAATGCAAGACAATGTAAACTACCATATTTTAAAGGTGATTCTGGTTGATAGCAGAAATCAGTTCCTTGTGATTGATGGACTGACAAATCCATTTCTCTGCTGAATGTCAACACACACATTCAAAAATTGTTTTCCTATTGTAGTGAAATGGAATTTTATGGGGCAATATCCTAAGAAAGTCAATATCACAGTCCCCATCCAAATTTATGAAACACTAAAAACCTTGAAAAACAATATTATTCTATTTTCCCTCAAAACACACACCATACTTTAAGAAATATGAAGATTCATAAAATTCATAAATATTCTATCAAATAGAACATATGTGAAATTAATAGTATATCCATTTAGCCACCAAATATAAAATCTCTCTTTATTTTTTAATTTAACCAATTTTCTCCTTAATCATTCACAAGTCTCTCCCTGTTCACTGAGGAACTAAAGTGTATAATCAAAGAGAATCCTGATATACTGAAATGCAGATTGCATATTTTGTATTGACAGCTTAGTTTATGCAATTATTCTAATTAATAGAGAAGTTAGTTGGTTTGTATTTTAAAGACACCATAAAATAATCCTAAATATCTTTCAATTTTTCTCTTATGGAAATTCTAAGTGTTGCTTTTCCATTTCCTGTATTCTCCTTCCCAAGCCAATCTTAAAATATCCCCTGATAGAATTTACATTATATGAAAATCAATAAAATGACACACATTTTCACCAAATAGAAGGAAAATGAGAATCATAGAGCAAGATTTAATTGCCCACAAGGCAATGAGAAGATTGGATACCACAGTGCTCACAAAGGAGTACTGATAATCAGAATGTTGTTGGAGGGCAATTTCCCTAGATCTGTGTTGTCCTTTGTTCTGGACCCCACTTGTTTACTCTAAGTTACTCTATATCAACAGCTTCATCAGATAAATCAGTACTTAGCACTGTGTCCAGTAGTCAGGTCTCATTCTCAGTCCTATCACAGGGAGCACAGGGTCAGGTCCAGCTGATGTGGGGAAGTCCATTTAGGTGCAAGCATACCAGGAAGTCTCCAGGTAGACACGAACCTACATCATGTAAGCTGAAAATACACCAACTGGTGGTGATGCTATGATTTTGCATTAGTAATCTCCAAAGCATTAAAAGTTTAAGGTGATCTGTGAGGAAATTCAGCCACCTGATTAGGCAAAATGGCATATTACAATTCCCAATATGTCTTTGGCTGTAGGTGTCCTTTCTCCGGGGTTCAATTTTCCCAGAAACAACAGCTGTGATACTTGTCTTTAAGAATTAATTGACTAGGAGGAAAATTGGAATTTTTAATCTAAAATTCCTATTAATCTTCAAGACAGTACAGCAAACATTGACCACATGGAAAAAACTAGAATCTGGGCAATTTCTCTTTGCTGTGGGTAAGACTAATTTGCTCATAAACTTGTGAATGGGTGTTGGGTACTGTAATAAGGAGTGCCACTGAGTAGTAAAGAGAAAATAGTCATCATTTTCTCTGCTGGCCATGCTAGCACCAGTATTGAAGCCAGTTTTTTTGTGTGTCATTCACATCTTTGAATACTTTCAACTTCAGAAAGCTTCAAGACCCTTCCAAGTCATAGAGGACATTTTTAGAGTTGTTTTGAGGTTCTCCTTTGTCATTTGGGACATTTTTTCCACATGTAACTGCAGTGGGATCTATTGAAGCATACTAGGGGTAAAAAGCCTGGTTCCCATTGTCATGTGAGGTTATGAGTCTGGATAACAGGGTTGCTAGCAGATATTCAATGATAACTATACTTTACCACGTGGATGCAGGGTGTCCTCTCAGAATGCTTGATTTTTCTTTAAGTGTCATGAACTTTTTAAAATGGGCAATAGTATGAGTGGTATTGGGAGTTGATGAAACAGTCGGTTCTTCAGGGTGCCCCTGCACCCTCATTCACCCACAGGTTCTGCTATGATGCTTAGCACAAAGAAGATGTGCACTTCCCAATTGGGGGATTCTATCAACGCTGTTATTTAGTCAACTTGGACTTTTTGTGGTTCAAGAAACCACATTTTGAAGAGATTATTCAAATTGTGATGATGTGCAGCAACAACACTAAGGGTGGTTTCTAAATCTATCTGGCAAGGCATAGTCAGAGATCTCTGCAATAAATGCACTGAAATCTAGAAGGAAGGAACCCATTGTAAAGTTCAAAGTGATAGACACTGAAAGAGACCATTTCATTGTTATTCCCTGAGTAAATGCTTTTATAGTTATTTTGAAATGATATGTGACATTGTGAAACTCTTTCCTTTAAAACTCTTCCATCTTTCTGTTACCTTGAGCAACAAAAAAATGCTGAAATTCTGTTACAAAGAATTTGACTTAATGTTGGAACTCTCTTATGAATTGGTAGTGCTTGCATCTGGTCAATCCCTCTGCAAATGTTTTGGCAGGTTATAGTAATGATAAACATAGTCATGTCTTGTGACTCCTGGATCATGTCAATCAGAATTTCTTCCATATGGTCTCCAAACACATAAAAAAGAATATTCATAACAGCTCTCTTTATAATTGCTAAAACATATACTATTCACATATGACTGTTAAAAATAGAATGGGTAAATAGGAGACATGTTCTTTCATAATGTGAATGTATGCTCCACAAATCCATAAAAAACTGGAATGTATTGCACAGACATCATGTGAAACAATGGTAGCCAAAAGCAAAAGAGCATATATTTTGCAAATTCATTATTTAGTGAACATAATGAATTTGTGCTCACAAATCTTATAAAAAGGGTTACTTTTGAGGTTATAAAGTAAACAGAAGCACAGTTATGTTGAGAGGTGTTTTTAATGTGTTTCCTAGTCAAGGTGCCAGTTGCAGTGATTTCAGTTTGCAAAACTTTATCAAGAATTTGTTGTATGTATTTCAGTAAGTTTTTTAAAAAGAGGAGACAATTTTCAAAATGCTTTAAACAACTCATTAGAAACAGATGTTAGCACACAGGTTTGAAGTCTCTGAATATTAACCAAAACCACTTATCTTTCACTGTGATGATATAATGATTCAACTCCAAGAAGCCTCACAGAACTACCATGGCACCTTGGAATTCATATCTAGTTGAATAAGTGGCCAAGATCATAAAAAAGCAAGTGTTAAAAAAGATACACTCTAGATTGTTCTCCAGCACAAGTCTTTATAGGTGTATTTTTCTGGTTGTTCCTTCTTCCATTTGGGTTAGTGGTTGTTGGTGTTGGACACAATTCTACTCTACTGACAGGCACTTTTAATAAGGGAAGTGATATACTGTGTGCCAAAATTCATTATCAAATCATTTTAATAATTAAAGATTTTTAGTTTTAGATGTATACTGTAATTGTGATTTGCCACAGCATATTCTTAATTTATGCAATTCAATGTAGGTGAAAAAAAGCCAGTTCTTTTCTTCACTGTGATTTTCAATCAGCCTGGTTTCCACTCATGCTGGTGACAGAGTTAAAATGGAGGCTACCAGGCTATTTTTGACTCAGATAGTTTCAAACTTTAGCTTTCTCAGGACTGGACTTTAGTCAACCAGATTTACAAATCAGTAGATGAAATCAGTGCCTAACCATCTCTCCTCCCACCTTTGGGAAATGGAGCTTCCACCTCCTGCCTGGTAATAGCTTTCAAGGTGGCTTGCACCACCAGGGGGGATAGGCACTGGCCTACATGGCTTGAAGTGCTTTACTCCTCAGATGGGCAGTGTCCTCCTTCTGTTCTACCAAGGATTTTGCAGTATTCTTTTCTTGTCTCCTGGGTTTCCTAAACTGGTGATTTAGATACTTCTAGCTGATTACTAACTGCACTGCAGAATGAGTTAACACTTATAGCTCCTTACTCTGCCACCACCTTACCCTCTATCTATCCCTGGGTTGTAATAAGCAATAGTCCATGATCACTATAAAATTCAAATGTTTATACTTACCTGGCAGGGGAGATACCATCATCATGAAGGTGGTTTTTCCAGGGTGAGGCTCATCCATTGCACTCTGGGTGTGCTGACCCCTGTGATTTCCCCAAATGTGGGAAACTTTACTGCATAATTTGTGGTAGTGGGAGATTGTGTTCATACTTTCCCATGAAAAAATAATTCAAATATTATATATATGTTTCTAGCATAGTGTTTAAATTCTATGAGAAGAAAATGATTGAAAATTTTGGAAAGTGTACAATCAAATTTATCTGGTCATTTAAGTTTCAACCTTATGTCCCTTCCTCCTTGCTCCTCCAAATCATGAGAACCTTTTAAAATACACTCCTTTAACTACCTTGAATAAAAGGGAATCTTTAAAATCAAATCAGAGTTGTAAATTCTATTGTTTTATTAGAAATACTCTTCTATATAATGTGTCACATGTCTTTATATTTTGAAAATGATACTATTCATTATCAAAAAGGCAAGAATGTTCAACATAAGCCTAGTGTGAAGGTATCTCAGTAATCTAAAGAAATAATGAGAATGAACTAGAACCAGGTCAGCAGTATATATGTATATATAAAGATATCTAGAAGATTTTTTGCCAACTTTGTTAAGTATACATCAAGGTAGGGTGATTTTAGATATAAAATACGAAGAGTAAATATTATGTACTTCATTTTATTTCAGTCACCATGTTGACATGAATTCAGGGTTTATAATATGAGAAAACATGGCCACAGGGAGAAAATCCATTGAGCATCAGAGAACATTCTCCAGAGAGCTGCCAACATAGACGTTCCTGAGGAGACTGGGGTTCCAGGGCTTAGGCTTGTCTCCAATTATAGATTCTCTGGTGTTATCAGCTTTACATATGGAGTATCAGTTATTTAAAGAGCACTCTCCTTGATCTTTTTCCTTCAAATAAGACATTTAAAGAGAGTGATTACATTATTTTCCTTTCTTGTTATGAGAAGAAACAAATGTTTGGATGTGGGGGTTCTGTAATTACCCCCACATCCAAGTACTAAAAAAGCAGAACAGGGCTAGAACTTGGTCTTCTTTCACTGATATACTTTTCTTAGAAAGTTATATATCCATTTTTATGTTTGTGGATAAAATTACCAGAGGACAAATTGACATATGGGAAAAATTCACTTTAAACTATGCCTAAATGGAAATGACTACAACCACAAACAAGGTTCCTTATGCCAAAAAATGTTAAGAAGCTATGTGGGACATTTAGCTCAGTGAAAACAGAGAAATTAAATCATATGCATTAATAGATTTATATCAGTTTCCTCTTAATTTTTGTAGACTGTGATTTGATAATAGGAATTAATGAGGTATTCCTTATAATAACTTGGCTTTATAGAAAGTGTATTCTATCTGCACAGTCATCTGCTCTAGAAGGCAAATTCTATAACTACTAAACAGAATACATTGTCTACAAGCAAATTGCTTAAAATATCGTGTGAAAATTTAATTTCTCAATAAAGCGATCCTCCAAATTCACCGGCATCACAAACTTACCTATTTTTGTCATTCTTAAAGTGAAATTTAAGGCAATTGATGTATGCATGGGATTGTTTCTAACACCACTAATGATAGCTAGAAATAGTAATTGACCAGTTTCCATTTTGTTTAATGGAACAAATAAGATTATTTTTTGAATGTCAGATTGGTTTAGTGTTCTAATGAATACAATATTTATCTAGAAATGTATACTTTGTCATAAGTATCCTGAATTGAATTACATACTAATGCAGAAAGTGAGATTAAAATTATAAAAGGAACCTGCATAAACAAAATCAAGCAAACATTGGCCTGACAGTTGAAAGAATAGGGTCATGAAAAGTACTCAGAAAATACCTTGCCATAACAGAGAGGAAAAACTCCCCATTCTAGAGAAATTTCCATGAAAATATCCAGTGATTAATGAATGAGGAAACTCTGTGTGACCAAAAACACTGAGAAAGAATTTTTAGAAAGAACCAAGACAACACAGGATTCCAATAAACACAAGATATCATGGTGACATAGAATCTTCAGTCCTAAAGGGATGTTACAGAAAAATGGTATTACTTGTAGGAACCTGTACTTAACTGAGTTAAAATATTCACTAATGTATATTTTATTTTTACTAGAAATATTTAGTTATACCATTCTTTCCATTCATAAAAGACAGTTTAGGGGAAATACACAAGCTGCTTACTATGTCAATCTTCCCTTTTCTTAGCACCCATGGCCTCATGTTCTATTTCCTACTTGCTGTCTCGGAGAAAAGCCTTTCATCCTTCAGGAATCAAAAAATCCATCCTTTCAGTGAAGAAAATGTGATGAAGTATTTCTTATAGTAGTTTAGAAAGAATTACATGGGTCATTTTGTGTACAAATAATTTATAAAATGTGCAAAATGCCCTCTAGTAATAAAAAATTTCTACACCTTGCAGGTGAAAATAAAATATATACATTTTATTAAATATATTAACTTGGTGAAAAATGTTTCCTCCTTTTAAATTAGAATTAAGAGAGAAGTGGCAAAAAGGTCAAAAGAAGAAAAAACAAGCTTATGACCCAACTGTTAGAACAAATTTATGAAGGAAGTTAAACAGAATGGACTTGGGTAGAGAAAAGAATAGTTTCCCCATCCTAGGAAATATGTATGAAGGTGAACAGAAGGTAAAAGTAGTGATAAACATGCAGTGGGCAGGAAAATGGAGGGATTGTTCTGACATTTAAAATAAAAACCAAAAAAGGAAGATAGAAATTCTGCTCCTAAAGACACTCTCCAGGTAAATCCCTAAAGCCCTCTGTTATTTATATATTCTGCTTTTTTAAAGTAAATAATCCAATGCCAACTTTCTAAGTTGATGTACTTATTTCCTTCTGTTTTATTTGGTGAAAACCAATTCCTCTTTCAGGTCCCATAATATCGGAACCCTCATTGATGATGATACTTGTAAAGTAACCAATGGAGGAGAAAAATAAAGTACTATACACATAGTTTGATGAAAGTAGAATATGTAGATTAAGAGAAATTTAACTTAGAAATAATGATCTTTTCGTGGATTTCCTAACAAGAATGGAGACAAAATGATGTAATCAAAGATCTGATAATAAAAATATTATCATTAGTAACATTTGAATGAATCACTCAAACAATTTTGACTAACCCATGAATCTTAGAGACAGCTTAGATAAATACAAACCAGTGTCAATATGCTCTTGGTGGACTTCCAGGAAGATGATGGACTAGAAAGATATGGGACTCCCTTCTCCAGAAAAACAGCTAGAAGACAGGCAGAAAAAGCCTGAAAAAGA